>JAKTYE010000007.1:0-289967 GCA_030561785.1 Ogataea ortonii
CACACACCTCACACACCTCACACACCTCACACACCTCACACACCTCACACACCTCACACACATTCCGTTCGCTCGGCACTCGCGGTGGCTCAGCACTCGGCCGCTCCAACAGCCAGCCACCCTCGCCAGTTACATAATACCTGACTACATTTCCTGGCCCGGCTGATAGAATTTTATTTCGCGGAGAGTTACCTAGACACGTAAAATGTATAGCATGTGCCGATGACGGAATACGAGTCTTTGAAGAGCCGCAAGAGGCCATTGACAGCATTCTCGACATCACCGATGGTCTTTGGTTATCTTGAATCTCATCCTTGGAAGCTCAGTCAATCTAAACATCAAGTTTTGTGGTTAGTGTGTGCTCCACCTACGATCCAAATCCGATCACTCGGAACGGGATTCGGGATTCGGAGTAACGTTCGGATCGGTATTATACCGCATCATTTTTTTTCCAAAAGGAGCTTTACTCTTATTCATTTGGATAAAACAAACTTTCCCAGCAGGATTGTGTAGGATCTGAATCTCATTGACGGTCGAACTTTTGTTGTCATCTTCAGACTATGGTGTCGAATCCAGAAATTCAGGCGTCCAACGCGTTGAGCAACGATGCCACGGCGCCGCGAGTCTCCGTCTTTGTTGGTGGTACATCGGGGATCGGGAAGCTTAGGTCGAAGCCTTGGTCGAAGCCTTGGTCGCAACTGGAGCTAATGTGCGCGTCTAGCTGGTCGGTAGAAAGAGCTCTGCAGATCGCATGAAAATATTTCTTGAAGAACAACACGCCATCAACCCCAAAGCCGAGATCATATGGACGGAAGGCGAAATTTCACTACTAGCCGAGACCAAACGCATCTGTGAAGACATTAAAAGCAAAGAATCCAGTGTCTCTTTGCTTTTCTTGAGCGCTGGTTACGCTCCCTTCAATGGACGCCATGAGACTGCTGAAGGTTTCGATGTAGTGCAGAGTCTCGAATTCTACTCACGCCAGCTTTTTACTCTGCTGCTCATTCCCCTCTTGGAGAGAGCAGAATACGGTGGTCGTGTGATCAGCGTTTTAGGCGGTGGTTTGGAAAGAGGACAAATTGATTTGGACAACCTCGATCTGAAGAGCTTCACCGTTGCTAAAGCACGCAAACAAAACATACTTATGACATCCTTAGCCCTGGACAAACTTGCTGATGAGTACCCCGACGTGACATTTATTCACTCATGGCCAGGGATAGTTGACACAGGTAATGCCCTTCGCGGTATCGATCCTGACTCGTACAGTATCATTACTTGTGCGGTTCTGTACATTCTCAATCCCTTGATTCACCTCATTGCGTCAAGAGGCGAAGTGTCTGCACAGCGCTATCTCTTTGAGAGTACCAGTGCCTACCAGTGCCTACCAGTGCCTACCAGTGCCTACCAGTGCCTACCAGTGCCTACTATGGCGGCCGGGGGATTTCCTGGAAGGGAGAACTGGGTGTGAACTCAAGGGGCAATCAGACAAATGGATTGTTTCTCGTCAATTACAAATGTGACTGTACACCGAACCAGAAGAACATAACGCGACTGCGGGAGACGGGGAGAGACGCGGTTTGGGAGTACACCCAGAAGGTGCTTGAACCGTATTTGTGATCGGCCAACTGGTTTTTATTCTTCTTTTCTTCTGGACACCTTAAACCTGTAATATATTTCCCTTATCATTATGTTTGGTCATATAAGTAAACAGATATTTTGATCACTGCGAGCCACTGATATGAAGTCATATCAATTTTAAGCAGGGGATACTACAATTTTACGTAGACACGCAGCACTCGCTGGTCTGTATGCTTCATTTACTTCAGCAGCATGTTCTGAGAAGAGGACTTGGTATGGCAATTACCAGCCTTGTCTGCTTTTTCCCTCGGACTCAATCAAAACGGAACAGTCAAACATGATCTGTGCGGCCCATCATATGAAATGATGTCTGGAAGCAATCGTGGATCGGAGGCTGCCTATCTCAAGAAACATAGTTACAATCCACCACCTAAGATTGTACTGGCTCTGAAAGGCAAACGAATACTACTAAATTCTCTTTGTAAAAATGACTCTACTGACTTAAGGACACACTCCAAATGAAAATTTGTATGATGTTAGTACCGAGTTCCTAGAGGTGCTTGTGGCAATTATGTCTCGGAAAACACCGGTAAAGAATCCCTACTTTTACTGAAAGACTTTCGTAATAATACTTATTGATAAACTCTAAAGCTTTACTTCCATGGCCTCCGGCTCCTCTAATCAACGATTGTGATCTCTTGGAAGATTATCATGAAAAAGGAAGTCCGTTAAATTGAGTTCCTGCACAGCCTGCTCGTATTTTACGTAACCAAACCCGAGATATTTTAGAAACTGGAGACCGTCCGCTGACTTTCCATCCCTCCCTCACTTTTTGACTCAAGTTCATTGTCACAAGAAATATGGTAGCTCTTGCCTGTAAAAGCTGCAAGAGACGGAAGATCAGGTGTGATAGAACTTAGAACTTATCCGACCTGTCTGAACTGCTCAAGACGCCAAAATGAATGCATTTATCCTACGACGTTTAGAAATATCCCGGTCAAGACCGCGCCAGCGCCCCAGGCAAACGATGTTGCGACAGCTAATCTTCTGATGGGTATGATCCATTCTAAATCAAACGGCAATGTGAACTCGCCAGTTGGTCATTATTATGGCGTTAACTCTTTCAAGGAGGTTTTGCAGGACGCGCAGGCGGAGAGTCAGGTCAAAGACTCTCCTTTTAAAGAATTTGATCTGCATTTTCCTTCTGTGGTCGATGAGAACGAAGAAGCAACACGTCAATATATCAAACACTGTCTGAGGCTTTTTCCCCAGATCAAAGTTCATGAGCTGCACGAAAACCCCATCGATATGACGTACTTAACTCGCGAAGTGGAAAGCCGCCTTGATTTGATGGTGTTCCCCTATCGGGTTTCGATTTTACTCCTCGGAATTATTCTCACGTGTTCAAGATACGGTAAAAGCTGCTTATCCGTGAGTTTGGTCGTGTAGGCCTGCTGGCAGATGATTGTCTAGAGGTAGTTCAGTCTAAGATCCTCCTGTTAGAACACTACTATTTTTCATTCAAGTTGGCTTCTCTCTGGCCTCTACTATTTTCGATGGTGAGCATATGTTATCAGCTGGGTTTTCATGTCTCCAAGGAGTCTCATGTGAGAAAGACATGGGAGTCAGTTGTGCTTTACGATAGCTTGGTTTGCTCGACTACAGGCAGGCCCAGCGCAATTTCCTATTACTTCACAGAAAAGACCGATTCTGTTTTTCAGCTAATGGTGATTTACAGAGATACATGCCATACATTCCAGATATACAACCACGATCTGAAGGTATACGAGAATGGGATTCTCAGTCTAGACGAACAAATGGTCTCATTACTAAAAAGTTACGAGAATAACAGTGATAACGAGCTTTTGCTCCGCAAACATTACCGGTTACTCCTCATCACCAACCAGATCAAAATACATTATCCATTTGTCACTGCAAAATCTTACTCTGCATTTAGAATTAGTGAGGTCTTAATTCATTTCTTTGACTTCTATGGTGACTTTATCAAATGCAGTGAAAAATTACAGCACACCCTTGATGCTGGTTTCCATACACTGTTTCCATTCATCTCATGTTTTTGTTTCCAAGCCTTCGCTATATTCCTTGCATGTATCAGAAAGCACAGTTCACTTATCAAAGAAGATGTGTTCCGGTCATATATAGCAATGGATATGATGACTCGGCAGCCCTACCATTTTCTGAATGGGTACCGCCAGTTACAGGAAATTCAAACTGTTTTATTGGATCTATGCCAACATCATTTTTCCAAGAACGGAATCTCAGCCAATTTTTCAATACCATTTTCAGATGATAGTGACACCGTATTTGACTGTGATGACCCTTTCTTCTTCCAATTGATTTTCAATGGCAAAAGCTGATTCCTTTGGTATCTTGCAAAAAAATAAATAAGAATGCATAGCAACCATCCAGTAGCAGCCATTGCAACTAGAAAATATCCTATTTTGTGAAATCGTTGGTCGTTGTCGGTTTCATGTGATAGTTCTTGCAAATTTCCGAGCAATGCTGTGCAGAGACTGCAAATGCAATTGCTACTACCCCCACTTGACCAAATGCTTGTAAAAGGCCCGATGATAAGCCTTTAACTTCTGAAGGGGCTTCAGCAATAATTATTGTCAGGCTATACGGGAAGTAAAAGCTGCTTCCTGCTGCTGAAATGATTTGACTTGGTACCATAGATCTCCAGTACATGTGCGACTTCGAGTGATTGATCACACAGCAAAGTGTGGAAGCTATCACTATTAGGGAAAATCCTATGATAAATGCAGTATGTGGGGATAGAAGATTGTTTTTAACAGACAGCATTGCGGTGATAATGAGCATTCCTAATACATCAGGCAACAACTTGACGGCGGCAATGAGAGAAGGATCATTTTGGACATATAAGAAATAGCAGGTGTTGAGATTGACAAGCCCAAAAAGTGTGCAATAATTGATAAGCATTGTCGTCAGTCCAGCTACCGGAATGAAATGAGAAAATAAATCTTTGTGAATTAGTGGTATGATGGCAGAAAAGCTAGTCACATTTTTCTGAAGATAAGGAAGGATTTTAAGTCCCCATAAAAGTGACATGATGAACAGCAGAACTCCGAACGTAAGAGGGAGATATGACTTTGGCATATCCCATTGTACTCCAGAATTTGTAAATCCAACAACAATCAAAGCAATTGATCCTATGAATAACATCGATCCGACGATGTCAAGATTTTGCAGTTTGTCTCTAGAGTGATGTAGTCCTTTAATGAACAAAAAACCGAAGATGGAGTTGATCAGCATGACTTCAAACGTGATATAAAATATTCCTCGGTATTGGAGACTAGTTAGATCAAAGGCACCACCCAATATGTAGCCAATTCCAAATGAAGAACTAAATCCACAGGACAAAACGGCAAACTCAGACCCTATTTTCTCTTCAGGAAACGAATGGGAAATAATTGCATAGCCTGAAGGAACAATTCCGGCTGCAAAGACACCTTCATGGCCCTGAAAGCTATCAAAGCTTCGAAATTCTTGATTGTTGCACAAAGAAGACTCATAATAGAGAGGAAGAATGAACATGCAACGAACATTGTATCATGCCCAACAATATCTCCCACCCTACCTGCAAATGCAATGAGCCCAGAAAATGTGACTGCGTATGAGGAGAGTGCCCATGAAGCCTTGTTGTAGCTGAGATTATACATGCTCTGTATGTCGGAAATGTTCGCAATTACAGCAGTAACGTTGATGAGGTCAAACGCACAACCGACAAGGACAAGTACAAGAACAAGGTTGTTTTTCTGTTTTTTGGAATCTCGAATTGCAGAGATCTTTGCAAATAGAGAGTCAAACATATCAACGAGTTTTGAATTTACTCTTTTCATGCTACAACATTTACTACAGTACTGCTTAAGACATCTGGCTGGTTAAATAGTGTCTAACTAAGTTTTTCGAAATCGTACTTGAGGACATGGTTATCACAGGAGTCCAGAAAGCGAAGACCGAAAAGCGAAAAGCGAAAAGCGAAGAGCGAAAAAAATTGATGAGAACCGAGAACTCCCAATTTTCGTCAACTGTCCCGACTCACACACAGCCGGGACAAATACATGGTTACTGTTCTTCTCCTCTCCTGAGTATATTCCACTGCCTCATGATTTTTCAGAACAGTCTCATTTGCAGGCTAAGATAATTTGCTTTTTCGATAGAAAGAGAAATGCAAATGCGTCCTTCAGAAGTCTTGACAATGTGTGTCCAGATGGACAAATTTCTGAGATTCATTTTGCACTGTCATCTTGGTTTCATATAGCAGCTAGACTCTGATTACAAATTAGAGTTCAAAAACTAATTGCTACCTAGCGTTGGCCCAACTCATAATACTCCTCTGGAGTAAGAGATAGAACTTCGCCCAAATTTTTGAACCTGTCTTCCTCAAACTCCGGAGTCCAATTGTTGTACTCTTGTTCACTGCAAACTGGTCTTTCACCTAAAGGGGTAATTCTGAATGCATGCCTCACAGACTCGTTATCCCAGTCCAATGTTGGAGTGTGCAGGCTCCTCCTGTTATCCCACACTGCAACACTTTCACTGTCCCAGCGAACTCTTAGATGTGCATCTAACAAACTCTCACAATGGGAGCACAAGAAGTCCAGAAGCACACGACTCTCTTCGTCTTTCAGACCTAGAATATGAGAAATATTGTTTCGGTTCACAAACAAAGCCTTCTTTTTGAGAACGGGATGGTACCTGACAATCGGATGCACCGTGTCTGGAGAAATTTTCCTCTGCACCGCACCCTGATCCGCAGCCTTGGAATTGAGATGGTGAGAAGTGTGCACTGCTTGTAGGCCATCAATCTTTTGTTTGAAAATTGGGGATCATCTCTCGTATGCCTCAATGGTATCAATGAACTGGGTGTCTCCTCCGATGTCTGTTTGCAGCAGCCCAAAAATTGTATAACCAGCAGGTTGATTTTCGTAAGTGATGTCAGAGTGCCAGGTGAGATTGTGCAAAGTTCGAGCAAACACTTTTTTGTACTCATCTTTTTCACCTCTTCTAAAGACAATGTGAAATTCAGGATGATTGAGAGGTGCACCAGAGGTTGGATGAATATGCAAAGGACCATAGTATCTACCAAACTCCTTTAAAAATTCAAAAGATTGATTTTTAAAGTCTTGCCCTCTGAAGACCACCACCTCCCTTTGAGCAGCAAGTAACGCAACTTCATTTTTTTGTTCGTTGGTCAATGAACTTAACTGAATACCACTAATCTCTGTACCTAATTTTGGAGTAATTTGAGTAGCTTTAACGCCATCTGACAGCAAACAATGCGGGATCGTCGTGTCTGAAAGCCCTTTCGTTTTCAAAAGCCATTTGATGCTTTGGATCCCAGGTGGGAATCCATTCTGGGTGCTTGGCTCTCTTATAGTTCTCTTTAGAAACAGAGAGAACGCCGTTTTTAACTGTGTCCTCTCCTTTTCTAAAGTAGACGTCAATATGTTTACCACCTAGTGCTGATGTCATGCTTACTGTTCCTGACAATAAGCGCAAAGAATGATATGTGACTACAAAGTTGCAATGCTCTACTCTTTTAAGTGATTTCGGGATCTGATCGAACTCCGAGGCTCCCTTTTCTACACAGATTCTTGCCAGTAATCATAGGACCCAAAGAAATCTTGAACTTTGTGGCTTCGCGGCATCTCATGGCGTGCTCAAAAACAAAAATGTGAAGACATTTTCCACCGTAAATCATTTCGCTATACAGTCAAACATTATAGACCTCATTATAATACTCTTCGGGGGTTAATGATGCCAGCCTATCTGTATCTTTGATTTTCTCTTCTTCCTTCTCTGTAGTCCAAGAGTTAAATTCTTCCTCGCTTCCAATTGGTCTTTCTGCGATAGTAGTCAATCTGAAAGCGTGTCTCAAAGAGTCAGAGTCCCAGTCCAGTGTGGCAGTGTGCACAAGTCTCCTGTTATCCCAAACAGTGATTGTATCTTCATCCCAATCGGCCCGCAAGTGAGCATCCAAAAGCGTTTCAGTGTGGTCTATCAAAAAGTTAAGTAGTGCGTCACTCTCTTCATCTTTCAGTCCCAAAATACGCCTGCTGAAACTCCGATTGATATACAGAGCCTTCTTTTTCAAGACAGGGTGGTATCTGACCAACGGATGAATGGAGTCAATCTGCGGCTTTCTTTCAATGCCCCCGGTTCTTTTGGAATTGGCGGCTTGATCCCGCGAAGTGTGCAGAACGTGCAGATCATCAATAAGCTCCTTCATGGTAGCAGAGAGTCTGTCGTAAGCCTCAATCATGTCAATGAACTGAGTGTCACCACCGACAGATGTCTGGAGCATACCGAACAGAGTGATTCCGGGAGGCTGGGTTTCATAGCTCACGTCGGAGTGCCACACAGTGTTGTTCAGCTTTAAAGCACGAGCTTTCTTTGACTCATCTTTGCTACCCCTTCTAAAGGTGATGTGGAACTCCGGGTGGTCCCGTGGAGCACCAGATGTAGGATGAACGTGCAGAGGACCAAAATGCTTTCCCCACTCCTTGATGAAGTCGAATGGTTGGTGTTTGAGATCCTGCTTTCTGAACACAACCAGCCCTCTTTGTTCCACGAACAGTGCAAGATCGTCTTTCTGTTGACTAGTAAGTTGGCTGAGCTGCAGACCGGTAATCTCAGTTCCGAGCTTGGGTGTGATGGGTTTGATCTTCACATCTGTGTTAGACAACAGAGATTCAAATGCCGGATCGCCAAAATAGCCCCGGTCTGTATGTGCAAAAGGCTTCAGATTCCTGAACGCCTGTTCATGTTTAGGGTCCCACGTCGGTGTCCAAGCTGGGTACTTGAGTCTTTTGTAGTTTTCTTCAGAAATGGAGTACACTCCATCTCTCACTGAATCCTCCCCTTTCCTGAAGTGGGTGTCAAGGTCTCTACTGTCAGCAACAATAGGCATCTCTTTGTTACGGTTGACACAATTTATTGAAAGATTTCAATAACGAGAATTACAGAAAGCTTTTAATAAGAACACCTTTCACATGTAAACTGTGGAGTCCGAAACGGCTTAGACATTGCTACAGGCACCAAATGTGGCTAACAGGTCCTTTTTTCATTCCCCGCAAAGGAGCAGCAATATGCAGTCAATGGAGCATCCTGATTTGGATTCAAAGCTAACAAATGTACAGGCAAGCTTCTCGCTCAATATGATCTGAGCTCTCCTGACCCCGCGAAATATCAGAATCGATTGTTTTTTTTCCGTGAAATTGCAAGTTCATCCACAAGTTGTGGCTTTTTTGGTTCAGGGCAACCATTCATATTTAGAATCATTAATTGGAAAATCTTGAATGACAATTTATTTGGTCTCCTAAAAACTGCTGGCTATGGAACTATGGAACCGCTGACGAAGAGATTCAAAAAATCATATAGGAGGTCCTCTGCGAAATGTTCTACATCGTAAGTGCTTCAGGTAGTCAAGAAAACGCAGGACACGTTTTACTAATTGATAATTTTAAACAGATGCTCTTATTGTAGGACGAAACGGGTGAGTATAGAGGGATTCATGATTAAAATTAAGTGTAATACTGACTGAAATGGATTGTGATAAAGATCAAATGTGATTCAAATACCCCGTGCTCGAACTGCATTCGAGCTAACACAAAATGTGAGAAAGGAAATATAGAGTCAGATGGAAGACGTATAAGACACACTAACAGTTATGTTAAGGCGCTTGAGTTTCAAGTCCAAACTCTACAATCCATCATAAGTTCATTGAAACCTAATAATATCATCACTGGCGACTCTACTACAGACTTATTGGAGATTTGTAATTCATCTACGGAGCTTCCACTAATAATAGGAAATTGTTCTGACTCCTCTGAAGCTGCTGTATATGGACCTGGTAGCATTTATGATGATCTGACACTAGAGCAACATGTTGAACAGGTGGGATCAGCATCTATAATTCGAAAATCTAAATCATCCTTCGGCAAATTGAAAGATGATCCTATAATTTGGGAATCTATCTCAAATTTCTTCAAATGGCGTTATCACGATACATTATTGTTTATACATCGTGAATCATTTTTAAGCGAATTTTTAGGGCTTAATTATCCCAACTGTCAACACTCCAGCGAGTCACCAGAAGGCACTTATTGCACAGAAGAATTGATATATGCTATGAGTTCTCTTGGTGCAATGATTTCAGAAGCCCACGAAGTTAGGTCATTGGCAAAGGATTTCTATAGAAAGGCTGCTTCTGTTTTGCTCAATGATAAACTTTCTGAGCCGTCCATAACATCAGTCCAAGCGCTGTTATGTCTATCGTTTTACGATAACGGTTATAATAATTCGGGCTGTTGGATGCTCTCAGGATTAGCATTTAGGATGGGTTTATGTCTTGGGTTTCACCTCGATCCAAAAACTTTTACGAAAGATAATACAGTCCCAAAAATGACTCAATTGGATATGCAAATCAGATCAAGAATTTTTTGGTCATGTTACATTTACGATCAATCTATAAGCATGTTGCTAGGTAGACCATGTACTCTGAGGCTGCAAGATGCAAGAATACCACTAAGTACAAGTCTACCAGAACTTGAGGGAATTGAATCATTTACTCTGAATTATGAAGATGATCTTACTCCTGAGTTTTGTGTTTCTAGTATGGTAGAACTTGGAAAAATTTCAGAAAGAATCACAAACGAGGTGTTTGCAGGAAAGGGAAGACTTAGCATAATTGAGAGAACTAAAAAACTTGGTGAGTTAAACATTGAGCTACTGAAATGGAAGGAAAAGCAATCACTTTCTACCCCATGGAACAAACATGAGCTGAAAGTTCGAGGATTCAATCCATCGCGTATGGGTTTTAAATATTATTATTTTACAATGGTCCTTTGTCTCAACCGTCCGTTTATATTGACCAATAAGGAAAATAAGGGAAAGTTTGCACCTCTGGTTATATGTCACGATATCATTGATGACATTTACATCTCATTCAATAGTTTCAGAGCTAAATACAACGAGTTTAAAACAGCGACTTTAACAATGGTGTATTGTTGTATTTTGAGTCTCAGTCTTATCTTTTTAACAAATAAAGATATGCCAGAGGATTCGGATTCAAAAGAGAAAATATTATTTTTCTTGAACTGTCTAGAACAGTTTTCCACAACATGGGGTCTTGCAGCCAGGTCATATTCTTTGGTAAGAACTAGAATAAATCAAAAATGGCCAGGGTTTGCAGTTGCTGGTAATACACCATCTGATGAAATTGAGGGAAGCCTGAAACCAAGTGCTGCTGATTCACTGTTGAACATCAATAACATTAATGATGATGGATGGGATCTCTCTTCTGTTTCATGGGAGCAATTGTTTCCCGAATTCTCAGTGGATAATAGCATGATCACCGTGGATGAGATGAAAGGGGCACTATTTACGTAGGGTTCGAATTTTTAATTGATTTGGGGAGAATTTATGTTTTTAGGGCAATATTTAGTAATTATTTTTGACAATTTCCTTCTCTACCTGAGACGAGTTTACTTATTCTTATAGATTTTCTCAAGGTTATCTGCACCGAGTTTCAGCTTCAATAAGTCCTCCTGTAACTCGTCTAATGGAATCTCTTGCTTGAAAGCCTTATTAAAGTTATTATCGAGTTTTGCCTGTCTGGGTGCCGGATACGTCACATTTTTCGCATATTCAGAATTTCTCAACCATAATCTACACAGATGTCTTCTGTGCTCTTCATCTTCCTCATACTCCACTCTAGCATGCTGGAGATAAAGGTTATTCACATACTGAATATCTCCTAATTCCAATTTAGTTACCAAGGAGCTTCGGAAGGCAGCTGCATTGTAAGCTCCAAGTGCTTCCTTTTGAATATCCGTGATCAATGGATATTGTTCATCTCTAGGAAATTCTTTGAACCCAATGAAACCTCTTGTTGAAAAATCATTGTAGTACTTTCCATTTAAATAATGGATCAGAGGAATACCTTCTGGGTGCCCCCTGAACTTCCATCCATTAGGTTCACCCAGCACCTTTATTAGATCTGGTCTTGTGGCTGCAATATGATTATAAATGGAATATCCACTTGCAACCAATGATTCCCCACCTTCAGTGGCAACTTCTAAAGCAAAGAGAGCAACAATATCACCTCCAAAATCATTGTGGAACATTTGAGCATCTGTTGTTTGTAGACTCAGACCGATTTTTTGCCTCTTATCTGGAGGAAGATGAGAAATACTTTTGATATGGGAAACAGCACGATTTAGCCCTTGACTATCTCTAATATCAGCTAAATATGAACTAATTCCCAGATATGCCAAGATTCTTTCGTACTTAGTCAAGTCGATAATTTTAAGACCTCTGAGCTGACGAATACCAACTCCTTCGTAGATATCCTTTGCGAACTGAGTTAACTTCTTTCCGAATTTAGGAAGCACGAAATCTTCTTTGGTGAGATCAACTATTGAACCTTTGAAATTTTTAATTGCTTGACGGACTTCTACATTATCTTCTTCTGTGAGACGATACAAATAGAGTTCTGGATTCTTCTTGAGAGTTTCACCAATCCACACCTTTGGACCGGACAGCTTTTGTGGCCAACCATCAGGGAGAGAGTCCTTTGTAGGTCCCTTTTTAGCTTGCAGTGTCTCCCATTCCTCAACCGATAGAAGAAGAGGAGAATCTGAATATTGTGGATATCTATCAATCTCAGTCATTGAATAAAGCTTTGCTACTATTTTACATTGATATCAACTATCATCTACAAGTAGGGGTGGATATACAGATATAGATATGCATTTAGAGTGCCACAAAATAATTGCACGTCTGAAGGAAGAAAGCCACACTTATTAAGGATTTAAAAATCCGAGACAACTGAGACTGAGGAGGGAGTAACATGGATAATTACTACAACTATGTGTGGGATTATTCCAAATAGTCTGTGATGATTTGTAATGGTCTGTGTACAAACATCAGCAATAAATATATGTGGCTGTTAAGAACTTTCTTATTAGTTGCTTATCCTTAAATATTTCACTATTTCCCAATCCCAATAGGCAATTTTTAGCATGAATGATTCATACTCTCCACTTTGTACCAACCAAGATGACGGCAACTCAAAACCTAAATCTCACACCCCCTATAAGCGAAACTTCCAAGAGTTTATCAATACCTGAAATGGTACATGTGAACTTGACGGATGAAGAAGAGATTAATTCTCCTAAATCAAGATGGACTAGATTTTGTGAATTTATCTGGGATGGTCCGAGATCACAAAGAGAAAAAAATTATGTCCGTCGATTAGATGCGTTCTTGTTAGTGTGGGGATGTTATGGTTATTTTATAAGAAATTTAGATCAGGCAAATTTTACAAATGCCTATGTCTCCGGTATGAAGGAAGATGTCGGTATTACTGGTGACCAGTACAACTATGTTTTATCCCTTTGGCAAGCTGGCTACGTTGTTGGTGCCATTCCAAGTCAAATCCTTGTTTTGACAGTGAGACCATCTATTTGGTTTCCGACTGTTGAAATTTTATGGGCTGTACTTACATTTTGCACATGTACTGTTAAAAATGTGCATCAACTTTATGCTATAAGATTTTTGATTGGGTTTTTCGAAAGCCCATTCTATGTTGGAGCGATTTCTCTCTTTTCAAGTTGGTACACGGAGAAAGAATTTGCCAAAAGAGCATGTATTCTATATTCGGCTTTAAATGTGGCAAGCATGTTTAGTGGATATCTTCAAGCTGGTATCTACAACAATTTGGATGGAGTGGGTGGCAGGCAAGGCTGGTCCTGGCTTTTTATCGTATGTGGTGCCATTACAATGCCTCTCGCAATATTTGGATTTTTTGCTATTCCAGACTCTCCTTATAATCCAAACATTTTAAGCTTTTGGCTTACTGAGGATAATAAGAAGCTTGCACTCGAAAGGTTCAGAAAAGATAGAGTTCCATTCACTGGTTATAAGATTAAAGAGATAAAGAAAATGGTTTTGGATTGGCCAGTCTATGCTGTTGTTTTCTCATATTCAAGTTATATGATCTTTACTAATGCCCAAGGATATATGACTCTTTGGATTCAGTCCCTTGATAGATTTAGTGTCAGCCAGATCAATAATATTCCAACGGCTTCCTCTGGTGTTTCATTGATCTCAACAATATTGTTAGGGTGGTTAGCCGACTACAAAGGTAGATCTGGTAGATTTTTAGTGATGGAAATAGCTCTTGTGGCCAATGTGGTGTCATGTGTTTTCTTGCTTATTCCATCAAGAGAGGGATGTGTTTGGTTCGGATACATGATTAGTGGTATTAGTTGGGTATATGGTCCAATTCTGTTGAGTTGGAGTCAAGAGTTTTTGAAGAAGTCTGAATTAGAAGCAAAACTAACGATTGCAATTGCGCATGCTTCTTCAATTGCTAATTTAATCTGGGCAACGATTGTGTTGTGGAGTACTTCAAGGCAATATCCAAATTATAAAGCGGCATATATCACCTGTTTGGTTTTAACTGTTATCCAATTTCCGATTGATTTCATTATTCAATATTTCATTAAGAAAGAAAATAGGGAAAGTGATGTAAGCGCTTTAAATAACTCTATTGATGAGGAAACAGAGCCAAAAGAGGATAGCTTTGTGCCTAGGAATGATAAATAAATTTAAATACGGATAATCAATTCCATACAATTGCTCAATTTGGACCCTCATATCAAATCACGTTAATTAGTCTGTACTGTGGCTTGAATAACATATGGCTTTTATGATCAACATTATTTAATGCCAATGCTACTCCAATTGACTCTAAATAATTGTCGCACAAGAACTAATAATAGAGCAAAATCAGATGACCATCGAAAAAGTTGCGATTATTGGAGCTGGAACAGCTGGTTTAGCTGGATTGTATGAGCTTCTCCATACATCTGCCGACGGAATTAGTACAGTTGGTAAGGAAGTACCAGCTAATCCGGCATTTAAAGAGATAGTTGTCTTTGAACAACGTGGTGAGGTGGGAGGAACTTGGAGTGCTTCGTTACAAGAAACTGATCATTTGCTTCCCTCACAAGGTGTTTATAATGATCCGTATAATTTGAAACCCCGAAAATCAAAGGCTCTTGCAGAATCGAGTGGCCATTCAATTTCAGACCCGTTAGAGAAACCTGGTTTGGGAGCACAATACGTGCAGTGGTCTAATAGTGCAGTATATGATGACCTTTTCACCAATATTTGTTCAACTTATATGAAGTTCTCATATACTGATACAGCTGAATCTGATCAATCTCATGGACATATTAGACCTTTTCTGAAACACCAAGAAGTTAATAGATTCCTCCAAAACTTTTCAAATCAAAATGGACTTGAAAAGTACATTAGATTCGACACAGAGATTGAGAATCTCGAAAAGTTGAATGATAAATGGAAGATTGTTGCCAGAAAGACTGACTCAACTAGAAATGTAGATGAATGGTATGAAGAGTTGTTTGATGCAGTGATAGTTGCTAATGGGCATTATTCTGTGCCTTTCTTTCCTATTATTCCAGGATTTTTGGAATTCACGGCAAAGTATCCTTCTGTTGTCTTGCACAGCAAATCTTTCAGACACGCGTCCGACTTCAAGGACAAAAAAGTGATTCTAGTTGGTGGAAGTATTTCTGCTGTGGACATACTGCAGTATCTATATCCCTACGCCAAGGAGGTTATTGTTTCCAGAAGATCTCAAAAAGCAGCCTTTGAATGGTTGGATAATGCAGCAACATCTGAGGGGGTTGTTTCAAAACCTAGAATAGTTGCCTTTCACTCCGATACTGGAAATATTGAGTTTGAAGATGGTTCTACCGTTACCGATATTGATAACGTTATATTTGCCACTGGATATCACTATCATTTTCCATTTATTGATAGAAAACTGGCCAAGTTTTCATTTAGCAAAAATTTACCCGCTTCTACAGACAGAGTTGATGATTTATATCTACACACATTTTACACTGAAGACCCCTCCTTAGCCTTCATAGGAATTCCTGCAACGTCTCTTGTGTGGACAGCAATTGAAGCAGCTGCTGCTTCAATTGCCGGAGTATGGTCCAATGCAAAAAAGCTACCTTCGAAAGAAGTTCAAAAGGAATGGGTAATTCAAAGATCAATTGAGATCGGGGGAGAAATAGTTTCCAGAAATATTTTGTCGCTGATTTACAAGAAAAACTCTTCGGCCCATTGTCTCAGTATATGGTTGACGGAAGAACAGCCCCTTTTCAAATTAAAGAAAAGACGATTTCTGCCATCTTGTTGAATATCCAATTTACTGAGAAGCTGTTTTACCTTTTCAAACAGGGAAAGTACCAACAGGTAGACGAAAGCCCTGCAAAATTTAATCAGTGATTAAAGGATTTCTATATTTTAAAAAAGTTTTCTTATTGATTGCGTCAGAGTAACAGCCGATGTAGACGCCACAGAATTTAAAGTACGGAATTTAACTTCCCTGGAGTGGAATGAGTAGACTAAATGGACTAAATGGACTGAGTGAACTGAGAGCAAGTGAGATACATATATATCTCCAAATTTTGTCAAAGGGTAAAAAACTTCATTCTTTTGACCATGAATGTAAGTGTAAAAATAAAAAAAAAATGAGTGCCTCAGAGTCTGAATCAACAACTTCAGCAACCAAAGAAGTTCTTCCCATCCTTGATCTAAGTCTGCTAAAAGATGAAATCTCAAAGCAAAAGCTTTTGATTCAATTGAGAGATAGTTTATTCAATATTGGTTTCTTCTACATTACAAATATTCCACTCGATGAAGGTCTCTTTGAGGAAGTAAAGGAAGAATCATGGGGATTTTTTGAACTGCCAATTGAGGAAAAGAAAAAAGTGTCCATGATTCATTCAAAACATTTCTTGGGCTATAATGATGTTGGAGATGAAATCACCGCTAAGAATTTCGATGTAAGAGAACAGTTAGAGCTTGCTACTGAATTACCAGAGCCTGAAATCAAAATCAAATCCGAACTATGGAAAAACTTGGAAGGTCCTAATTTGTGGCCGAATTCTAAAGCCCTTCCTAACTTCAAACCGGTATTTCAAAAATATATCAAAGATTTATCAAAATTGAGTGGACTGCTCATTGAGTTAATTGCAGAGTCTCTAGAATTACCGAAAGATGCTTTCGCAAAATATTTCAAAGAGGATCAACAGAGCAAGTTGAAAATTATTCGTTATCCAAATGTGGAGACTGATAATGAAGATTCTCAAAAGTTGAAAAATGCTGATAAGACTTCTGGAATTGACTTACATCAAGGTGTCGGTGAACATCGAGATAATGATTTTTTAACGATGATATACCAGGCAACAGATCACATCTCATTGCAAGTGAAGACATTCAAAGGGGATTGGATAGTTGTACCTCCAATCAAAGATACTCTAGTAGTGAATGTTGGCCAGACCTTAGAATACATAACTGGCGGTCTCTGTGTTGCTACTGTACACCGAGTCTTGGCTCCAGCAATAGGTGAAGGTGATCGGTTGTCTTTAGCTTTTTTCCAGACGATTAATATTGAGCTGAAAAAATCAAAATTAGACATTCCTGAAAAGACATTGAAAAAAGTTGAGTTTAGAGATAAAGACAGAAATCCTAATGTTATTAGTTTCCAATTTCCTCAAAACGAGGAAAAACCTTTAGGTTACTCTATATTCTTGAACAGAATTAAGTCCCGTCCAAAAGTTGGTAAGCGATGGTATCCTGAGACATATGAATACGGTCAAAAACTTCTAGAGGAATATTCTAAACTAAAGATATAATTTTTATTTATTAAATATCATTAGATAAACTTTAATTCCTTCCCCATTTGGGTCCGGAAGACCATTCCCGTCTATTTCACTATCACCCAATACAAAGTAACCTAGTACCTCGAATCCATAATGTATGTCTACATCTCTGGCGTGATCTGTGATTGCTTCCAGCACCGCAGGAATCCCACCTTTTTTCGCCTTTTGCAAAAAAGGACGAATCACCTCTGATATAGCACCTTCAACCTTAGATGCAGTAGGATCTCTGGCAACTATATTCAGATACCAGTATAATAGGTCCCCAATATCCCAAGCCTTTCTTTTAAGTCTCGTGATTTATTATGATACAACAAATATCCCTTTGTTTGATTTGCAGGAGTTGGGATACGTGCACCTGGTTCAAACCATATGGCTACAGCTGAAAAGTCATCAGAGTGTGCAATTTGGTGTCCGGTTGCTAAAAGCTGTCCTATTCTCTCCTTATAAGCGCCTTTAAAGCTGTCCTCAAAATTCAAAGTAGCATCCAGAGGCAGATTAAATGATAATTTGAATAAGTACTGGTGAAGAGGGACAGTGAAAAATGCTTTCTCAATGGTTGAAGATATGTAAACTTTCTCTGACATTTGCCGTCCTAAATTACTAAATACCTGTAATATCGAGTTTGCCAACACAAAAAGGGTGCGCTGCCATAGTTTATCTATCTACTCTTATAGCCAGATCCTTGGTTAATACATGTCACCACAGAAAATAAAATGTCACGCCGATTAGACGAATTTTTTACTGTCTATGATACCGAAAAATTCTTCCGAAGCCATCTTCATTTTTCCTATCAAGGTTTCGTTCTTAGTATAGCCACAATCTCGGGTTTTAAAATACGGAAACAACCAAGTGGTTGACTTATATAAAGGTTCCTTGAATCAAAGGTAGAGTGTGATTTAGCAACGATGATCTTACAAGTATATGTTCTGTTGAGTGGTGACGATGACGACCTTCAAACTATTTGGCTTTCTGCCCCACTTGAGACATGTAGATGATCCTGCCCAACTAGAATATGAGTCGGAAAAACACAAGAAGGCTTTAGCGTTTTCGGATCAGGAAACCTTGGCGCCTGTAATTAAAGAATACAGAGATGAAGCCGATAGGCCATGGTGGAACTTTTTTTGGGAATATGAATATCGCCAAACTACAGCAGAATTTAATAAAAAAAAACCATTCACTTGGTTTGAAGAAGGAACATCGGCAGCTGAAAAAAAGCTTCTGATAAAGTTGGACATTTTGATCGCTTTCTATGGACTTTTATCTTATTGGATCAAGAATCTTGATGTGGCTAACTTTACAAACGCTTATGTTTCTGGTATGAAGGAAGATATCGGGATGAAAGGAAACGATTTGATTAATACCCAAAATATGTTTTACATCGGAAATGTTGTGTGTTGTTTACCATTTGCTTACATCATGCCCCGCCTTTCGATAACATACACAATATTTTTTGCAGAGCTTGGTTGGAGTTTGTTCACTTTGGTTATATTTAAAGGGGAAAATGTTGCGACAATACAAGCTTTCAGGTTCTTAGTTGGTGTCACTGAAGCAGCATTCTTCCCTCTGTATCATCACCTCTTTGCAAGTTGGTATAAGCCTCATGAAATTGCCAGAAGGGGTGGAGTTTTCTATCTTGGTGTGGCTCTGGGAACCTTGACGTCAAGTTTATTGCAAAGTTCGATCTATGACAGTCTAAATGGCACCAATGGAATTGAAGGTTGGAGGTGGATGTATATTATTGATGGTATAATGTCATTTGCTGTTGCATTCATTGGTCTTTTTAGTATCCCAGGAACGCCCTTGAAATGCTACTCACTATGGTTAACCGATGATGAGGTTCGATTAGCTAGAGCTCGAATGAGATCGGTTGGATCTGATATTGGAGAGAAAACTACAAATTTTTTTGATAAGAAAACATGGATTAATATATTTAAATCCTGGCATTTTTGGGTATTCTCAGTGGGAAATATTGGCGGATGGTGCTCTAATTCTGCCACGGTTGGATCGTTTGCACTTTGGTTGAAATCCTTGGACCGATACTCTGTCGGTAAGTTAAACAATTTGACAGCTTTTCCTCCGGCACTAGGTGTACTCTATGTTCTTATAATAACTTGGGGCGCTGATTTTACTAGAAGTCGGTTTTTGATGATCATAGTTTCGCAGCTGCTCAATTTAGTTGGGAACATTGTTTTATCAGTTTGGGATGTGAGCGAGGCTGCTAAATGGGTTGCATTTGCTTTTGGATATTGGGCATGGGCACAGGCAACTGTTCTTTACACGCTTCATAACGATATCTTAAGATATGATGTAAACCAGAGAGCTATCGAATGGGTGCTAGCTTATTTGTGTGGATACCAGGCTTATATTTGGATATCCAAGTTGGTATTTCCTACTGTGGATTCTCCGGAATACCCTAAAGGTTTTGCAACATGCGCAGGTATGGCTGGATTGGAAATAGTCTCAATGGCAGTTGGGTACTACTTCTACAAAAAGGACACTAGAAAATCCGCATTGGAGCTTGTCGGTATTTATATTTACAACAGTAAAACTTCTGAGATATCCGAAGGCGCTATCGAAAAACAACTAGATTTTGATTCACCAGAGGAGTTCGTGATTAGCGATATACAGCAGAAATCCCTTACATAGAAACATGATTTGTTCTGTTTGTTTGAGGTAGAATACCTGCTTATCATCGATCTGTTAGAATAGTTTAACATTGGAAGACCCATTGATGACAGACACCTAAGGCTGCACTTGGGGATAGTTGAAGTTCAGCTCTTTTATATACTTTATTAGTTCTGTTTTGAGAAGCTTGAACTCTTTGAAACTCTTTGGTAAGAGCCACTAGGAGTTTTTCAAGCTGAAGGGTTCCATTCTCTGTTTTTCTCTTATTATAGTTAAGTAGGATTCAATAATGTTCTTCCGCAAGAGACTGAGTTACGAGTCTGTCAATCTTTTTTAATTGAGGAATCTGCCTGATTATCTATCTTCTCCTAGAACATCTTTGTCTACAGAATTTAAATATTTAATTGGAGCAAATCGAGTGAAAGTTCTCTGACCAGATTCTCCGAAGGCGTCAACTCCTTTGTTATAGAGTAACGATTTCATGCGTGTAGTCCGTTCTTTTTACACCGAAATGCAAATCCTTTGAAGACTGAGTACAATTGTACACTCAATTCTTACTAACTTTTATTTTAGATCTTCCAGATAAAACACCATTCCTGTATCGCTACTTTTGTTGAGATAGTGAATTAAGTGTCAATTCTGATCCATGGGATACTCCAGTCATGAATACTAATCTGTTAGATATACAGTATTTAAGATCTCGCACAAAATTCCAAAATCAGTGATCAAATCTGAAGTTGAGTCTTCTGGATCCTCTGTCCTTGGTGTTAAGAATGTAGTGTTCTTGTTCCTCTGGTGTCATAGCATTCCAAATTTTGTCTCTTCTTCTGTTAATCAAGACGTAGAAGAATTTCGCACCGATGAAAAGAAAAATAACTCCAGCGTTCATCCCGAAGAGAATCGTATTTCCTCTATGATAGTACGGCTTATCATCCGTTCTGTAAATGTTCGAAGAATAAATGGAACCAGCTTGCACAAACATGTTGTACAAGGATGCAGACACAGTTCGTGTTCGGATCGATTGTGAGTTTCGTGAACACATTGCCACCATTATAGCGTGAACGTAGGGAGCTCCCATAACCAAGGTGACAACAGCAAATGTCGGCCATCTCTGCTTAAGCGCGCCACCCCACCATCTCAGAGCTGCAAGCAATGGAAGCTGATAAAGCGGACTGATTGCACTCAAAAGCAAGCGTTCACCGATCCTCTCTGAGACCCAGGTTATAAGCAATAAGAGTATGATATGGAGCACATTCTCTGGGATAGCCAATAGATTGACTCTGTAGGTGTCATAGCCCATATCTTTCAAAAGAAGCGTCAAGTAAGAAGACAAAACGTTATAAGGAACATAGGCAACAAGACCAATAAGGTAAATTGGCCATAGATAATAGTCACTGACTGCCGAAAAGATCATCTTCAGCGATAGTCCCTGTCTATTATGCATATCACCCTTGGTTGGATCATCTCTCAAAACCCTGTTCACCACAATTTTTTCCTCTCTTTCCGTGAACCATCCTTTTTTATTCCACGGCTTACGAGTCTGCACAGAAGAAGGAACCATAAGTAGGAAAGATGAAATCCCAATGACCAAAGTGATGAGACCTTCGATCAAGAATAACCATGCCCACCCAGCAAGGCCTCCTTTACCTTCAAGGTGAAATATGGCAAAAGCCAGCACCGAAGTCACAATGGTGGTGAGTGCCAAACTTGTCCAAAAGTAGGCGAGTCTAATTGGAAGCTCAGTGGATGTGTAAAAGTATGACATCCACAAAACCAGGTCAGGAATGAACCCTCCTTCTAAAAGTCCCATCAAAGCACGGGTTGCATAGAATGAAGGTTTGCCACTAAGCTTACATTGAGAAATTGCCACAATGGACCAAAGACAAATCTGAATAGGAATCCAAATATCTGCACCTAATCTTTTGGAAATCAACTGAGAAGGAAGCTCTGCACTCAAAAAAGTCAGGTAAAAAATGGTATTACCTGTATTGTAGTTGTTGGTGGTCATTCCCAGATCCCCAAGTAGGCTATCAGCAACAGCTTGAGAGAGGTTACCTCTATCAATTTGCAAACCAACAAACATGACACATGCCAAAAGAGCAGCCCTGTATTCAAGCTTCCGGACAATCTTTTTGTCCTCCTCTTCTGTCCATGTAAAATCAGGATCAAAATGCTTTCTGCATTCGTATTTTGTGCTCTCGTAGAGCTTTCTATAGTGATCGGCAACAACAGGGTCACTGAACGGGTTGTTGAGGCATGTCTTCGCAAAAGGACCCTCGGGAGTGGAATCTACTGAGATCGAGCTAGAATCTAGATGTTGATTTGGCTTCTCGCCGAGTAGCTCGGTTTGTTCAATAACATCTGCTTTTTTGGAAGTGGGGTCTGACATTATTGGAAGGTGTTAGCTGAGGCCCAAAAGGTGGAACAGCTGTATTCCGGTAGGGGGTTTTGGCGCCTTTTATAAAACTTTCCGGTGTTTCTTGACCTAGTATTTTAAGCAATCATCAGGCAAATCCACAAATCTTTTTGCACACTCTTATCTCTGTATCTACGCTATAGAGGCCCTCGGGAACTGAAGATTTTGCTAATGCATGCTACTATCTTGAACAATGTCATATGACCAGGAACATTTTCGAGGCGCGGTGGATCCACCCTGTTGCAAACGCTTACGGAATTACCACACAAATCTCAAACACATGGGCCGAAAAGCCATTAAAAAAACGGTGGCTGCTAAAACATGATCCAAAATCGTTTTTGAGCGCGAGACCACAAGCTTCTTTGTGATTTTGATGGGATTCTGTCAAATTTGCTATGCAGGTGAACCGCTACGCAACTTTGAGATGCCGATGTAAGAAAACCTTTTAACAGCCTCAGTAATACATCCTTACACCATCTATTTATGTGTTTCGCAACTAGTAAGCAGTTCAAAATTGAGAGTTAAGAACCAACTAGTCTTGTATCGTCTCGGTAGAGTTGTTCAAGAAAGGATGCATTGCCACAGATTACTCAGATTCGCGTTACTTGCGGTTAAAATGGTGGATTCAGTTTCTTTTTACGAATGTCCGCTGTGGAGCCCGCGAATTCAACTTGCGCCAAAGTATTTCATTACGATGGCTTCAATTGGTGGAATCCAGTCTGCAACCTTGCCTCCACAGGCATACACTGCACCACAGCCGGAAAGAAGTGAAAATGGGCCCTTTTTGTATCCAAATGTCACTCTCAATAGCATACGGCAATATGCACAATTGATATTCACTGACTTATCCGACTATGGGGTGCTCTGGTCGAGCGAGATAATTTGTAAACCTTTGCCACTGCCAAACGTGTCATGCCCAAGTAGGAAGGCTATTCCCACATATTTGGGGGTCTACTCGGTGATACTACTCAGTATGGTCAGTTAAAAGGCTCCGGGAGCATATTCAACGTGCATACTCCCCTCCCTTTTGGATACTGAGCTTCGATCGGGTAAACTCGACATTTTGATGAGAAAAAACCGGTGCTGCCGCTGTCAACTTCTGATATGAAAAAGCTGAGATACTTGCATTTGCGCTGTCGCTTGGCAATCTGCATCACCACTCACTGATGTATTTTGGCTCGAAATCTTGGTCTGTCCTCTTTTTTCGGGTTTCGGAGATGAGCTTGAACGTTGTAATCACTTATGTAATATTCTTTTTTTCCCAGCCGTAGTTGCATATTGGTTTAGATAGGAAAAAGTGGGAATACAGACTACCCTGTTGGCTCAGTTGGGGTAAGTCCAGCTTCCCTATGGGTGACACCTTGGTCCAGGTCCATTCATAGATTTTCTAATTGACTTTTTTTGAGCTACAGAGTGCCAGGCACTCTGTAGCTGAAAGTTCGCTGATGGATCATCGACCATGAGCAAATTCAACACCTCTCAATTCGAAACAACTACACTTTACATAGTCGCACAAAATCGCGGTTTTGCCATAGCTCACATTAAATATTGGCCATGAGGCAATTTCTATCAACTTGTAGTCTCTACTTCAAAGACCTGCAACAAAGAAATGAGATGATAGGATTTCCTGCACTCTTGTTCTCTTGTTCTCCTTCGCTTTTATCAATACATAAATTGGATAATTCTTTTGAAAGGCTTGTGTGTCATTACTTCCAAATCACATGTGAGTTTCTAGGACACCTAAGTGAAAGCAATTATCACCATCCTCAGTAACTTGTCTAGTCTTTTTGAAAGCTCTTTCAGTTCGAAAAGGAGCGTTTACATTTATGTCCGGGTAAATACAACTGCTGTTCGGTCGTGCCAAAGTTCTTGTCTGGGACTTTCTGAACCAGGTCGTGATGGCATCTCTACATCTTATTTCGACATTCTAAGGTGGATTATCTTATATCTTCTTGGTCTGTATTCTAATCAGCTAGATCTCCCTTACAGTTTAAAATTCCGAGAGCACATATATTTTAACAAATGCATCTTCATAACGTTTAGAAAATTCGAAAAAAAGAAAGATACTAGCCTGCAGATTGTAGAATATTCAAATGTTATTCAATTCACCGCATCTTATTGTTGCCACAGTGGACAAAATAAACATCACCCGCTATGTCGGGGAATGTAATTACATACTTCCAGATTTTTGTGAACTCCTGAATTCTCTATGAAACGCTGTCACGATCGTTATTCAACACATTTGTTTATCTTCGAGTTACATAAGCAATGCTGAATAGCCTGTTGCTTGCTACTGATTTCAAGTCCTCTACTATCCCACCGCTGTATTGTAAATGGGGACATATTAGCACAATAAGCTACAAGGAGATATTATAGGGCAGTTACAACTTCTCAGTTCAGATCTCGCTGGAATTGATTTTTTATAATTACAGAGACTCTCGAACAAAAACTATACTGTAGGTTGATCTAAAGAGTTCATAGACAGTTTCAGACCTTTTGATTATTTGACTCAGATCTTATCGGAGTCTCTAGTGTGCCTAGCCTCGCAGATCTCTGTTGCCGTTCAGCTCATTGAGCTTTGACCATGACATTTCTGTTGCTAGACATCTGTGGGAACCATAGTCTCTATTCAAATTGATTTATGAATTACTTACTTTCTGTATGGCTCAGAATGTTTTATACCTTGAAAAATCCAAAAATGCACGAGGGGTAATTTCTGCTTTTTTTTGCTCAGAAGAGTGATAATGATTCAAATCTGATTGAACACATGAACCCCAGAAACGCGATCTGCAGTTCGGATATTTGACCCCTAAAAATTTCGGAAATACTGTTTTTGACGGACCTGCGGATATCGAAAACAGGTTCCCCTCCTGGATGATAATCCGACGAGAGCTCTTTTCCGGAACTTCGCAACTATGAGTCGTCATTCACACGGAAGTTCAATGGTCATGTTTGAGGTCATGTTAGACTACCGTTTCTGTTTACTCGTGACTTCGTAGTTGAAATCGGAAACAACTACACTTTTTTTTTACAACGGAAATATTTTCGGCTAACGGGAAGCTCCTCTTCCATAAATGAAAAGTCTCCTAGGTATATTGCAGTTTGAAAATCCTATCTATGCCCCTCTTCCTCATTTCTTCCGCTCCACCAATCTTGAACATCTATTTATAATCGTGTAAAGTGGAAATCAAGCCGCTGCGGTATGGTTACCACTGATAGTGATCATACCGTCATACATGAATGCTTGTAAAATATCTGAGTTTATCCTATTTTCCTCAACATTATGACATGGACTGTCTTCATCCCAGGCAACTAATGTCTCCACAAATTTGCCTAGTTGTTGCTGAAAATCAGCATGTTCGCCAGCATCTGGCTTCGAGTGAGATGATGGTTGTACAGAAGAATGTTGTTGTTTTTTTGTTTTCTCTTCTATTTTTTTTCCGTTACACCTCATTAAAACCCAGTTATTCGAATAATCTAATTCATCAGATGAATCCACAGGATCAGAAGTTATTGTGGCAGTCTTGGAACCTGAAACAATTATCATTTGCGGTCTACCTATTTCATCAATGAATGAACTTGTATCGGAAGTAACGGAAAACGCATCCATGTGATTTTGCTCGTAAACATTTGCTTTGTTTGTCGAACTCATATCGAGCTCCCCAGTTTTGAAGTTGGACTCTTTTAGTATTCTTGCGTTACTTAGAGAATTGAAAATCGGTTCACACATCTCAATCAAACAATTGGCATAAGTTTTGCTTGAAGGATCAATCTGGCCATAGAGCTCAAGTATTCGAATAGTTGAGATCATTTTTTGAAACACCAATTCATTTAGTTCATCGTTATTTTCAAAATATTCATTATTGGGTTCCACTGATAAAGCTAAGAGATACAACCCAACTAATAGACCGGAATGGAAAAGACAGCTGATCAATGTATATGGTTTCACAGGCTTACACTTTTGAGTACAAGATTTCTCAATAATTTCAATCATAAACAATGAGGATTTGACACATGATTTGAATAAGCTTCTCACCACTGGGTCATCATCATAGTCATTATCATTCTCTAAGCCCTTGATAATTTTGACAATAATGAATTGATAAAATGGGCGACATAATAAAGCAATTCCATATTGGAAGACAATGTGAACTAACAAGATGGGCCTGTTTAAATTTTCATTGTTCCCAGAAGGAGGAACTAACCCATTCATTACTCCAAATCTGCCTCTCAAAATACCTGAAAATCGTTTCATTTCATCAATAAACTGCTGTGCCAAATGAACGCTAATGTTTCGTTCCTGATAGAAGTTGTCATAGATTTTACTGATCAGGAGAAGCAAATTGCAGTGAACAGTCTGGGATGCCTCTTGTATCGGCATAATATCGATGTTCGACTCAAATATCCATTCTTTATCATCCCAAGTATATTCGTTTATTGTCATAGGTCTTCCTAACTGAACAGAAGACATTCGGTCACATAGATATAAGGATCTCCAAAGCCTTCTTCGTTGCAAAACATAATGCTTATCAGAAAACGATTCATTGGCAATTTTGCTGTTCAACCCCAATGCTTGACCACATCTTATTGCATGACCCAAATATAGCCATGATGAGTTCACCCTGCTGGTGCTTTGAAAATAAAAAAAAACAAGCATATAAGCTTGAATGCACCATATATTTCCTTGACCTTCAAAACGACTCAATGATGACATGGCACTTGCAAAAAACACGGAAGATTCTATTTTATAATTGGCGTAAGAATGGGGGAGACCTGCAGGGGATGGAGAAACTTTTGAATAGATAGATCCAATTGCAAAAACCAGATGAAGCAAACATAGTGTACTCTTAGGAGCTTGGAAGGCATCTTCGTAAACTGATTTGAGTGTCACACTTTCAAAAATGTCTAGATCAATGATATAACAGATGTTATTGATACTTTCTCTGAATAACTTGATCAAATAAAGAGCGTATTTTCTTTGAGGTAGCTGTACTTGTGGACTGGAATATCGAGACCCCGGAGTATCGTTCAAGACGAATGCCGTAGAGCCTTTCGCAAAGATGCAATCCTGGGTGAGTTCGATCTCTTGGAATAACTGGCGGCATTGATACAACAGAGACAACGATGAACTGTCACCCAAGTATCGTGGATTTCCAGACTTATCCCATAACAATCGTGTGTTCTTTCCATCTGCTATCAGTGAAATAGATATACCTGCTTTTCGTTGTTTGAGGAGCAGTGTATCAGATTGGCCACTATTGTCTTCAGCATTGAGACAATGATTCTCATATTTTCTATGACCAGCCGTTTTATGGGAAAAGATGTGCTGAAGGTTCAAGTCATCATAAATTTCTGAATCAGTACCACGAGGAGGTCTGGAGGTGCTATCCGTACTGGAATAACGGTGACACAGTACAGGATCAGTTTTGCCATCAAATAAGTCTCTACTTTCATTCATGTTATTTATTATCTGTTCGATTTGTGTCTGATCCCTTTGCTGTTTAAATTTGGTAGTTCTCTGCGTACGCTTATCAACCGAGGTATATTTGCATGGTACATGTTTCCTTTCACACGTCTGACATGGTTTTCCACTACTTTCACTGTAGAAGCTTATGCATCTGATTTTGGCTTTCTTACAATTATCGCAGGCTCTTGTTACTTTCTGTCTTGATTCAGATAAAACCACCTTGCTTCTTTCTCTTCTTTTTGATTTGAATGTCGAGTCTTTGGAGGATAACTCTCTGAAGGTGTTCCATGAGTCATTCTGGGAGCTCGATAGCACTAGCTGGGTTCTTGATGGTATCATACTCAAAATTTGATTGCTTATGAGCAAGGATTATTAGTTTCAAAAGGGAGAAACACATTTCATGTCCCAGTGAGAATTATTTCTCAAAAAAAAGTTTTGAGAGGGTCAAAAGGGGGTGGAGGCTCATTGTGGGGTAATTCAAGAAAGCTCTCGAACTGAATCAATAATTACCGGTGCGGAGAAATGCCTTAGTCCGAGATCACTGCAAAATTTTCACTGCCATGAAAAAGCCGGGATCAAGGCACTCTTTAATTAAGAAATTTCTTAGCTTCTAACCTACTCAAAGCTCCATTCCAATTGTCATCAACACCTTGAACTTCCTTTGGGTGATCACTCAACTGTAATTTGACATCAGAAGCATTACGAGGACTGAAATCAGAAGAATACCCATGCCTTATAGTAATCTGAACAGATCGACTTTCTGAAATGCCATGTCATCGTTTATTTCTTCCACTCACTATCCTAAAGAAGTAATGGAACACTCTAGGTACCCTGCCACGACTGACCGATTCAGGTTATACATATTTTTTGGTGTTTCCGGTTCAAAAGAAGTCTAGATCTGGCCTCAAAAGTATCAGTATTGAATGCATTTTCTGTGTTGTTTAGGTAGTCATCTATTTGTGGTGCAATCAAAGTGTATCAATGATAAGCGTATCGAGGCTATTATGAAAAATTCTTGCAAGATGAGCTCTCCTCAGATGCATGATCCGTCTGGTTACAAGGTCTAAACTAAAAGTGATTGTTATTCTTGCTTTTCATCTTTTACCTTTGAACAGTTATTGATTTGAATCCTATGCAATTCTCTGTTCAATTCAACTGATTAAAAGTTCTAGACAGCTACGAAGTTGAAAACGTCTCTTGTTCAACTCATACGCATTCTTTGATGCATTTGAGCTGCAAACATCGTTTCACTACCTTTATAATGAATTACTGATCATATATATATATGCCATATACAACCAAGATGAATTTCCTTTTTGAAAACCGTACGAATTTCTCCCATAGTACAGAGGTTCCATCATAACAAGCGAGTCTTCTTGGGTGGGAGTAGAGTATTAGGCAAGATTTGACACCTTTTTATTCAAATTTCCGGCGGTGCTGCGATGTCCCTCTTGCCCATGGGCTCCCCGCATCGGACATTTGTTTGCTTTCCTGAGGCTCCAAAATTTTGCGGCTGCGGACATTTGTAGTCATTCTCACTTTTGAAAGTTGAGGAACCCCTCTTCAATTTTTAGTTATGTGCCTGTCTTCGATTATCTAACTTTTTTGCATAAACTGTAGAGTGTATTTGAAAAAACAGACTAGATGGACACCCCACTCTACTTGATTTCTTATTACTTGAGTTGTATTCGTCGGAAATATGCTTAACTAGCAAAAACGAAATAACTGTTATCTTTGTGGAGAAGATGTATCTATAAATATAGACATATATGCGATCGAATTGACCAAAGTGGTGCGATGAATGGGGAAGCCAAGTTGCAATTAAACTCACAACTGGAGAGGAAAAATGACAAAACCTATCAAAGAATCTCATACCGACGTCCTTATAATTGGTGCCGGGCCTGCAGGTTTGATGGCAGCCGTCTGGCTTGCAAGGACTGGAGTGAATTTCAGAATCATTGATAAGCGTGCAAATAAAATCAATGCAGGACAAGCAGATGGGTTGCAGTCTCGTACATTGGAAGTGTTTGATAGTTTTGGATTCGTTGACCGGATACTTCAAGAGGGAAACGCTTTCAACCAAATGGCTTTTTGGAGGCCAGACGAAAATGGAGACATTGTGCGTCATGCAAGAACTTTCGATAACAAACCTGGCGACTCAAGATTTCGACAAATAGTTTTACATCAAGGTGAAATTGAAGATACCATGATAGAGTTTATTGGCAAATGGTCTGAGGGGTCAAAGGCTGTTGAAAGGTCAATCCTCCCCATCAAAATTTCTGCTGATGAGTCCAAAATAGAGGATCCTGATGCTTATCCTATCTCTGTACTTTGCAGAAAATTGAGTACGGATGGTGATCTGGCAAATCCTGAGCAATTTGGACATAAAGTGGAAAATGGACTTTACCGCCAGTTTGACGGAGATCAGGAGAGATTCTACAAAGACATTGATCCATCTATCTTGGATGATAATGCCGAATTGATTAAAGCAAAGTATGTCATTGGTACAGATGGTGCTCATTCCTGGGTCAGAAAGCAGATCGGAGTGGAAATGGAAGGTGAGACAACTGACTATGTTTGGGGAGTGCTTGATAGTGTTCCAATCACAAACTTCCCCGATATCAGATCGCGATCTGCCATCCATTCAAAAGACAAAGGCTCAATCATGGTCATCCCAAGAGAAAGGGACTTGGTTCGCCTTTATATTCAACTCCAAGAGGTTCCTAAACTAGGTGATGATAGCAGAGTTGATCGTTCCAAGATCACTCCTGAGTTCATTGTTGATAGTGCAAGAGCAATTTTGAAACCATATTCATTTGATGTTACTGACATCAGTTGGTTCACTGGTTATCAGATCGGACAGAGAGTGGCACCCCAATTTCATAAATTCAATAGAATTTTCATTGCAGGAGACGCATGTCACACACACTCACCTAAGGCAGGCCAGGGTATGAATGTTTCAATGATGGATACTTTCAACCTTGGTTGGAAGCTAGCTTATGTCTGCAAGAAACTGGCTCCAAGAAAGATCTTGGACACATATCAACAGGAGAGGAATCAGGTTGCAAATGACCTGATAAATCTTGACAAAAAGTATGCTCGTCTTTTCAGTGGACGTCCTAAATCTCATAATGCTTCCGACAACAGTGATGGAGTTGATACTGATGTGTTCATGGAAGCTTTCAAACTAGGAAATGAATTCACCTGTGGAATCTCTGTCAATTACAAAGCCTCAATTATAGAAGACAAGGAAGAAAATTCAGAGGGTCTCTACTTCAGCGAATATGCCACCAATACACCTATTGGAAAAAGATTAAGCTCTACCAAGGTTATCTTCCAAGCTGAAGGGAAACCTTTTGAACTAGCATCCATTCTTCCAAGTGATGGTAGATGGAGAGTGTTGAATTTTGCTGGAGATATTGCCAATTATCCACAATTGGCATCTGCTCAACAAGAGTTTGCTCAAGGGATAGCAAAAGTTACATCACTGTACACCCCTGCTAATGCTGCTGTTGACTCTGTGATTGAGGTCAAAACCATCCATGGATCACTTTTTGAGGAAGTCGAGCTGACAGATTTCCCTGAATTTTTGTGGCCAATTGACAACCACAATCGCCGTGACTACTGGAAGATTTACTCTGGTATTGGTGATACCTATCACGATGGTAGAATCGACATCTATACCAAATTTGGAATTGACCCTAAGGTTGGTCGCTATATTGTCGTTAGGCCTGATGGTTATGTTTCTGCTATCACAGAAGTTGGAACGAAGGGTGTTGAAAGGATTGCAAACTTCTTCAAGAATTGTCTTTCCCCACAGGTGGGAAATTCTGTTCCAGACACTTCGAAGATTGACAACAGAGATAGATTCAGCAAACCTCGTTTAGCAGTTTGACCCAAATGACTAGCGAATTTGTTCTTTAGGTATATTTTGTTATTAGTTACAATTAAGATTTTACATATTAAGCTCAACGTATCTATATGATCGAACATCCCTCTCGGCTAATCCATTTGAACTGCTCTATAATTGAAAGCCAGATAATTTTTTACATCATCACAGAATGGATTAAAAAATGTGTCGGAATTATGCTCTTACTTTCTATGGTTGATTTCCGATCAGCCCCGCAATCTCATCGTTTTGGATAAAACTTGATCGAAAACATATCCACCCCGCTGCCACTATCAGCATGAAGAAGCAATAATTTACTTTATTATCGTATAAAATTTGACCTGGAGAAAACAAGAACTCATCAGTGAGTTTTATCTAGATAATTGGTTTCAGTTACTGTCAGTCTCAACTGAAAATACAAACGAAAGGTTGAGGATGAGCAAACAGACTGGAAAATTTGGAACCGAAGAGGAGGTGAAGCGTAATCCTCATAAGAACTTCCACGAAGTTGAGCAAAGTCGAGCCCCTTTTGAAAAGAAAGAATGGAAGTTTACTCAGACTTCTAGACCCTTTTGGATTCCAGGAACAGGAGCAAATGATACTTCCTGGCAGAAGTATAAAAAAATGGAGCTGGATCCTTTTGGTGAGGACAGGAATCCAATTGACAATTATAAACTTTTGACAAGTGCTGTTACCCCACGTCCCATAGGGTTCATCTCCACTATCGCAACCAACGGGGTTCGTAATTTATCGCCTTTTTCCTATTTTACAATGGTTAATCATGATCCTCCGATTTTTGTAGTCGGATTCAGTGGTGGTAAAGGAAATCCAAAGGACAGTTGTCGCAATATTTTAGAAACCAAAGAGTGCTGCTTGAATGTGGTGAGTGAATGGTTCATAGAGGCAGCAAACTTTACTTGCACTTTTGCTCCTTCAGAAGTTGATGAGTGGAAATTGGGCGGTTTAACACCTCTGCCCTCAACAAAGGTCAGGCCTCCTCATGTCGCGGAAAGTGCATTTTCCATTGAAGGGAAATTAATTCATTCGCATGAATGGAAGTCTCAACGAGACCCGAATAGAGCAACTGGAACTCTTTGCATCATTGAAGGCATTAATTTCCATATCAGGGAAGACATAGTGAACTCCACGCTGAATTTAGTGGATATTGCCAAATTAAAACCCGTTTCCAGACTTGGAGGAATCACCTACTCCAGGACAACAGATGGATATGAACTACCTAGACCAGATTACAAAGCGGAAGTAGAGGATAAGCCAGAAGTGTTTGCGTTGACTTTGGATTGATGTACATCCTCACCACAATTTCAAGCTGACAAACTCTAATAGCATAGAGAGACACCAATTGAATCTGGAGCCTCTACAACGTAGGCCATTTCCAAAAAATGTCCTACACGCTTTAGTTAAAAGACCCACCACACCATAGGTAGGCATAGGTAGGAAGACAATAAAATGGGTGAACACCGTACAAGGAAACACAAAATTCAGTTTCTTTCTGTAATAAAGTCGACTCCTTTTTTCTCCACGACAACGACATTTTCTGATCTCTGCCAACTCAGAAAGTTTGTTTCTCACAATTTCTTTACAGAGAGAATTAATAGCGAGGTTCAGGATCTAGAAGAAAGCTCAGTGTCATACCCTGCATTCAGGAACCAAATTGGAATTTTGACTGATAAAGGTTATGTATCTCAAATCTTCCTAAAATTTAGGCTCATTTTTTAGACCCTGAGACCATTTTTGAAAGCCGAGTTTCCCCTTCAAAAATTCAATCACCTTTCTAAATTTTGGTATTGACTATTCTGCTTCCAAATCACTCGTTTTTGTTAACAGCGAGACGTTTTTGTCCAGTTGAAATGACTATCTTCACTTTTTTATACTGCTGTCCTCTATTCCCTATAGGAACATGTAACTAATCGAGGAACCGGTTGGCCCAAGGCACTTTTTGAATGCGCATCACTATTTTCATCTGCTAATTGGCTCACTTCAGTATATTTAGATTAGGCCAAAGAGAGAAGTGTGTGGGGATTGACACTTTTTAACACTATAATCTGTAGTGCATTCACGAAATAATCAAAGAATATTTTAGCCTAACAGAGCCAAAACCAGAGAGATTCCAACCAATTTTTGGGTTCAGGAGGAACTTCGTTTTCCACCAACTCCTCAACTTCGTTCAATCCGCTAAACACGTCGACTTCTTCAATGGGGAAAAATAACTGAAAGTTCCTGGTAGCAGTCGTATAACCAACCAACAAAACGAGGACTATTGGAAGAGTTATGTAGGCTGCAACAAAGTCTGATCCACTCCAGTTCTGTGGAAAGAACACTGCATATCCATTAGTTAAAGCCAACAGACCAAAGAAGATAATACAAGCATAAGCACAATAATATTGCCCTGGCACACGAAAAGGGATTTTGTTTTCCATCCCGTGGAAAGAAACTGCTTTGCGGAACCGAATATAAGTCATTGAAATGATAATCCAAGAGATGAATCCAGAAATTGTAGAAATGTTTGACAGCCAAGTAAAAACTTGAGAAGCGGTAGTTGAGCAGTCCAAGTACGCAAGCGCTAAGAAGAGGATCGAAATTATAACAGTGTAAACTGGCACACCATACTTGTTTGTCTTGCCAAGTTTTGACGGAGCAACACCAAGTAGACACATAGAATGACCGGTTCTGCTTCCAGCATACACACCAGCATTACCTGAACTGAATGCAGAGGATAGGATAACCGCATTTATCACATGATTAAGGCCTTTAACTCCAAAGTTTTCAATGGCAATCACATATGGAGAAGCCGCAGCTCCAGATTGACCTTGGTCAATAGCAGTTGTCAACCGAGGGTCCTTGCCTGAACAAATGATTCCAACAACAAGAGATCCGGCAATGTAGAAGAATATCAATCTGTAGATAAATCTGCGACATGCTTTTGGAAGATTAGTTCTCGGAAATTCGGACTCTGCAGCGCAAGAAGTGATCAACTCTGGAGTTAAAATGAATGAAAACCCACTTTTGATTACCGCTGTCCACACAGAAAGAAATCTCCCTGTAGCTCCCGAAACCAGATACTCTTCAAAAGCATTGCCGTTTTTCCAATTGTGAAACCCCAATATTCCGTGCTGATTAGGACCTGTACCAAAGAAAAAACAGACCCCAAGGATTATTAGACCCACAATGCACAATATTTTGAGAGAAGCAATGACGAATTCCACTTCACCAAAATACTTGACCGCAGAAAAGTTAATGAGTGCAATGAGAGCAAAGCATATTGAAAGCCAGGCAGCCATGTACTTGGTATCGGGGATCCAGTACTCAACGATCAAAGCGCATGCACTGACTTCCACAGCTGGACCAATGAGTTGTGCGTAGTATAAATTATAACCGGCAGCAAACCCTAGAGCTTTAGATCCATACCTGTCTGCCAAGGCGCATGTAGTGGCCTGGCCAGATAAGGGAATGAAAGTTATCATCTCACATAATTGGTTCATGATCGACCACACAAAACCCGACATTATGATGTATGACAAAAACACTGCTGCTGGTCCACAAGTTGCCAAAGCCGATCCAGAACCAACAAAAAGACCCGTGCCAATGGCACCACCTAATGCAATTAGCTGTATATGTCTGGATTTCAAACCTCTTATGACCTTGTTATGTTCGGAGGCCTCATCGTTGGCAGAGTTGGTCGGTGGGATCTCCCTAGATAAAAAAGTGTGGTAATTTTTACTCTCTTTTTTCATGATTAAAGATAATTCGTGCAAATATTTGTCTTCTCTCATAAATGGTTACCGTAATCAGCATTTTGTCTCTCTTAAATAGCCCAAACTGGCTCCCATCTTGAGTGCTTGCTCTTGTTCTCTTCACCTGTCATCCTATCTCCAAAAGTTATTCGCGACTCTTATCTACCCCACACAAAGATCAAAGATCTCGCTTGTAGATTCTTATCATCGCGACTAGTTCCTAAATCAGAAACAACAATTTTGAAGAGACCATTTTCGGAGACATGAAAAAAACTCCACAGACGTATTTAAACTTCCTATCAGCAAATCTTCAAAAAAACCATCCCTTTTACTATCCTCAACATGTCCTCACAGATTGATGATACTTTTTGGAACTCCAGAATAAAAGTTGTCATACAAACAACTCTACCTTCAATACATCACCTTTTGGTGCAGACCGGAAGATGGGATCTTATGAAAATGAAAATTAAAAAAGGGTCCAAACCTCACCATTTCTGGGATTCTGATCTTGCAAAATTTTTAGAGGCAGTATGCTATGCTTTCAGATATCAAAGTGATGAATCACAGACGGTGAAGCTTGCCTCCTGGATGAATGAGCTTGTTGGAATGATACTCAATATCCAGCAATCAGATGGTTATATCAACAGCTATTTCACTGTGGTAGAACCTGAAAATAAACTAAAAAACATTACAGAAAAGCATGAGCTTTATTGTTTGGGTCATCTGTTGGAGGCAGCAATTGCGTACTATGAAACGACCGGGAAGCCTGAATTGCTCGAATGTTTATGCCGCTATCTTGATCTGATCTGCGAATTGTTTGGCCCAAATGAACATCAACTACATGGTTATCCAGGTCACGAGGAGATTGAGATAGCAATTGCAAAACTTCTGAAAATCAAATGGAGTCAAAAATACTACAATCTATTAGACTATTTTGTTGAACAACGAGGATACAATGGAGGTGAATTCTTCGACGAACAAGCCTACGCAAGGGGGGATGACCCATACAAATATATTCCACGAGATCCTGGAGGTGCCTCTTGGTGGCCAGAACCAAGATCTTACTGGTATTATCAGGCAGAGACACAAATCAGAAATACTGAGAAAGTAAAAGGGCACTCTGTAAGGCAATTTTACTATCTTGCAGGTGTTCAGAGGCTAGCAATGTTCAAAGATGACAATAGTCTACGTGAAGCAGTGAGTAAGTTATGGAACGATACAGTGGATAGACATATGTATATACATGGAGGAATTGGTTCAATGTGGGAGTGGGAAGGGTTTGGCGAACCTTATGATTTGAAATGGAATTGTTACTCTGAAACTTGTGCATCTATTGCAGTGGTATTTTGTGCACAGGCAATTTTAGAAGACCGACTTGATGCTGATGTTGCATACGTGATGGAAAAAGAATTATACAACAACATTTTAGGTGGTATGTCAGTTGACGGTTCAGCATTCTATTATGAACAACCAATCATCGGGGTGAATCTTAAAAGAAAGCATTGGTTCGAGTGCAGCTGTTGCCCGCCAAATGTCGCACGACTATTCAGCAGTTTGCATAAATATGTGCTTTATGAGATCTCTGATACTTTAGTGGTTAACCTTTACATAGGAGGTACCTACTACCTGGGGAACTCAGAGATAATTCTTACCACTCAATATCCATTAGAGGGTGAAGTAACTGTTGAAATTGAAACTACTGAAAGAAGAAGCATTGCTATAAGAGCTCCAAATGATGCCTTTACAGTTACTCACAAACATACAATTGAAAATGGATACATTAAACTTCCACCTAAAAAGTGGAACAGAGAAGCTGTCAAGATCATCTTCAACTTGGAAGTTAAATTGATCGACCCAGATCCTCACGTTGAAGCAAACTCTGGTTGCCTTGCTATTGAATACGGTCCATTTGTCTATGCCATCGAATCTTGCGGATTATCATCACAAATCCCGTTATCCAAGCTGCGGTTGAAAAGATCAACTAAATTTACTAAAGAGTTAATCATTGTTGAAGAATGCAAGTTTTGGCAGCTGAAGACAACTCTCACCAATACAGAGGCAAAATTTGTACCTTACTTTTTCACATGTAATAGAAGCCCTGGTGATGATTTTAGAATTTGGTTGGTCGCTGACGCTACCTCCCTCTGAAAATACATACAGTAGGTTAGTTTGCGATATCAAATTTTAGGTGTGTCAGTTTTGAAGTGAGCCGCATTATATAGTAAATATGGAAAAAAATTTCACCAAAAATTTCGATATTACTGCGTGAGTTCTTCTCTGGGTCACTAGTATACCTCAAACAGCTGTGTGCTTGTCATTTGTATCATAGCATAAAATACTATTGTCTGATATCTTACACTTTAATAAAACGTAAATTTTCGAAAGCTTAGCTTCTTTCCAAGAACACTTAATCAACTATGAAAGGACTCATTACCAGTGATTTCTAGATCTAACTGAAAGTGACTGGGATGTCATCTTTTTACCGGAAAAAGCATTAAATTCGATAAAGCCACAACTTTGAGTCAGTATTATCTCCCATTCTGTGTAAGAAGGAATGGTTGATAACGGATCCAGCATAAAGAGGTCCTTCAACCGAGACCTTTACCTAATCTGGAAAGTCTATTCGCGGGAGAGGTGATTACAGACTCCCATCATCTGATAAGCCAAAATAAATAAATATTGCGATGCAGTCCCTACCTGTTCCAAAATAACTTCTTTTTAGATTTCTAACCCACAATGTATATTCCAGCAAACTTTAAAGTTGATAACCGTGAGCAACAGGTGGAACTTATCAAAAATTATCCATTAGGAGTCCTGATAACTTCTGAATCAGGTGCTATCATTGCTAACCATGGTCCATTTGTATTCATTTCGGATGGTGAAAAAGACTTCTTGGTCGCCCATTTGGCGATAAAAAATGAACAAATTAAGAGTCTAGAAGGTGGGAGCTCATGTCTGATTACTTTCCAGAGTGCTGACGCTTACATCAGTCCTTCTTGGTCTCCTTTCAAACAAGAAACTCACAAGTTTGTTCCTACTTGGGATTTTGCTGCTGTGCATGTGCACGGTAAGCCTTCAATTTTGCGAGATGAAGAGTTCAAGAGGTTTCTGCTAGACCACTTGACTCACCAGGAAGAGAGCAAACTTGATCAAGAATCTTGGAAATTGTCAGATGCTCCCGACAGCTATCTTAAAATTATGATGAAAGCCATTGTTGGGCTCAAGATCGAAATCACTAAGATGGAAGGCAAATGGAAGTTTGAACAAAACTTCAAGCCGGTTGATATCAAAGGTGCTATGAAAGGTTTACTGGACAACGGTAAAACTGAGGTGGCCAACTTAGTGAAAAAATCCAATGTTGATATTATTTCGTAAGCTCAACTACATACCGTTCGGCAGCGGCCCCATGCTTCTCCAGAGTAGCAAGTGCCTCTATAATAGTCTCGATCCCTCCTTTGAACACCTTACTCTTTACAGTCTTTAGCTTCCCTTCTTTGAGTAATTCCGATGTGATGGTCACTATTTCATTTCCAAATTCAACGTTTTCGTGGAACTTCTTTATCACAACTGGTCGAACCTCTATAGATTCGGGCGACTTTTTTGGAGTAGCAACGATGCCTGCAAATAAAGACCTGGCTCCGTCATTGACTCTATCGAGTATCAAGGCCAAATCTTCTGAGCTTTCCCTAGATGCACAATCAACACCAAAGTGCACCTCATTGGTGTAGTTTCTTATCTCATTGATAATTTCTTCTCTTCCCAAATTTCTATCAATAGCAAGGTCTGCACCCAGCTGTTTCACGTAGGCGTGATTTTGTGGGCCGGCAATACTGATGACATTCAGGCCAATATAAGCGGAAATTTGAGTTAAGTACAGCCCAACGACAGTAGCTCCTCCCCAGATGACAATGGTTTTTCCTATCTGTGAATTTTCATCCAACCGCAAACCAAAAGAGTCGATAAGAAGCACAGCGGCAGTCACTAGGCCCACGCCCACTCCAGCACCCCTTGCAAAACTCACGTCTGCTGGGAGCTTCCATAGTAATCTTGAATCCACCACAACGTACTCTTGAAACGTACTCGTACGGTTATCACGATAACTAGTGCTGGCTATCATCACTTCCGTGTTTTCACTAAACAAAGAAGTGTCAACTTTGTCACCAAGTTTGACAATAACACCGCTGCTCTCTCTACCATTTATCCATGGAAGATGATAAATTCCAAATTGGTATCGATGACCCTTCCAATCTATTGGATTCAGACCGATCGCCTTGTTCTTGATGAGCACTTCGTAAGGGTGTTCAATTTGCGGTCTCGGCTGTTCAAGGAGCCTTAGTGGTTCCTTGAAATCCACGACAGCCACCACTGACTGAGTCGACACTTCTTCAAGCTCTTTCGTCATTACATTATTAAATGGCTGGACGGTGGAACTACTTCGAAAAGCGAGTTACCTTTTATATACGTCCAATCATAAATTTTACTCTGTTTGTTCAAACAATTCACGTGACGTTCACTAACTATCCCTAAAAGAAAAAAATCACAGCATTGCATAAAAAAGCTCGCCGCACAGCCACAGTGCCACACTTTATGCACCCTTTTGGCCGATAAACTTCTCGAATTCAGATTTTGATTTGTCTTTGGTCCATCTGAGCTTATGGGCTGGATGAGATGGCCTCAGGAACTTGGGATCGCCGGGATTGTGAGGGTCATCAATACCAAAAATAGATTCTCTGAATGTGAGCTGTTCTTTTGGGTAATCATCCCAAACTAAGCCTCTTTTCTGCAGCTCTGGAATCAAAAAGTCAACAATGCCCTCGAAGGTTCCTGGAGTGATGGCATAAGCGAAATTGAAACCGTCGACATCGGATATTTCAACCCATTTTTCAATTTCATCTGCCACCTCGCTTGCAGTTCCGTAAAAAACCGGACCCAACCCTCCAACAGTAATTTCACCGGCAACATAGCTTCTAGTCTTGCGCAAATTTGGATCTTCACCAGGTGATAATTTTGTCCAGTTTTCAACAAAACCTCTTGCTGCATTGCTCCCAACATCTCTCAGCTCTTCATCTTCGCCAAATTGACCGATATCAATACCTGTCCAACCACCAAACAAAGCCTGCGCCCCTTCTAGGTCTCCAAAGCTTTTAAGCTCTTTATAGTTTTGCTCAGCTTCTTCATGAGTTTTTCCGATAACGGTAGTAACTAATTGCAAAAATTTGATGGAGTCTCTCTCTCTACCATATTTAGTGGAGGCCAATTCTTTGATATCCGCAATGTTTTTACCCAGTGATTCAGGAGTGAAATTAGTGATGAACACAGCTTCAGCGTTCCTGGCTGCAAAATCCTTGCCTTGACGAGAGGTACCTGCCTGTAGCAAAAATGGTAGTCTTTGAGGTGAAGGATGTGTGATGTGAGGACCAGGAACTTTGAAGTATTTGCCTTCAAAATTGATCTCTCTAATCCGTTCAGGGTCAGAATACAACTTAGTCTTAAGGTCTTTCACCACAGCGTCGTCTCTCCAGGAGGACAAAAGCAATTCCTCAACAACCTGCAAGTATTCTTCAGCTCTCACTTATCTTTCTTCATGAGGAGGAAGTGGTTCATTGTTTAGCAAGTTTCTTGCTGCACTGTCCAAGTAAGAGGTGACAATATTCCAGCCAATTCGACCTTTGGTCAAATGATCCAAAGTAGAAATATGTCTGGCAAAATGGTAAGGGGCCTCGGAAATTGTTGAAAATGTCACACCAAAACTCAAATTTGAGGTCACCGCTGTCATTGCTGAAACTACAGCGCTAGGCTCAGTCACAGGCCATTGGGCGCCGGAAGAAGCAGCTGGAACTATATTCCGCGGTCCGTTGTAGGCATCATACCCACCCAACACGTCAGCAATAAACAGCGCATTGAACTTTCCCTTCTCTAATAACTTTGCGAGGTTCACCCAGTAATCAATGCTATCGAAGGTGTCCGACTTGTCCTCCGGATGTTTCCACAGACCCGGGGCCTGCAGCCCGGAGCAGCCCATATCGAAAGCATTAACAACAATCTTCTTTTTTTCGGCCATTTCGTGTGAATGATACACTGTAAAAAAAGGCCGGGCGAACTTAGAGATTTCGTCCAACATATATAAATAGGTTCTCGATGTGGCGTATATTCGAAAGACTCGCGTCATGCATGTTGCCTTAAATTTTATGCAGGAGATGGGGGTGAGTTCATGTCACTGGAAGTCTCGAAATTCTAAACATTTAATCTGACGATTATATATAGTTGGGTCAGCCAAACAACTACCACTGAGGTCAAGAGACTGAACGCAGCTTCATTAAAGATGTCAGATACTGTTTTATTGAGTAAGAGTGCTGGACTTGGGGTGCTGATCGGCGTTGGGGGGTTCTTCGCTATCGGTATTGTTATCGCAACATGGTTGATGAGCAAATAATTGAAAGAGGACTCCCAGTCAACTGAAATGTTCATGGTTGCAAACAGGAGAGTTGGCCTAGGTTTAACTGCTTCCGCAGTTTATTCATCGTGGTCTTGGGCCACTGAGCTCCTTTGGTGCGTCACGATGGTTTATCTGTATGGTGTGCAAGCGTCTTATTGGCACGCGGCGGGGCTTTCTGTTCATATCTGCATTATGGCTGTACTCGGAATTGAGGCAAAGAAAAAAATTCCGAGCGGCCACACTTGTTTGGAGATAGTGGAGTTGCGTTATGGGAGAGCCGGTCATATTCTGTACATGTTCTTGTGTTTGACAAATAACCTGCTATCTTCATCATCGATGATTCTGGGTGCCGCAGCAGCCATTTCTGCAATGTGCGATAACCTGCATATTGTGGCCACCACCTTGCTGATTCCATTTGGGGTTTTGCTGTATACGGCAGTTGGCGGTCTCAAATCTACTTTTCTCACAGATTATGTCCATTCGTTCATCTTGCTCATTGTTCTTTGTTACATTACAACAAAAGCTCTAACCACTGAGTACATTGACGGGATCGATGGACTATACAATCTGGTGATTGAGAAAGAGAAGAATGGTACGATATCCTCAATTAGTGGAAATTATGAAGGTTCCTATCTAACAGGGAAATCTCAAGGTGCAATTTAGTTTGGGATTATTCATGCCGTGGGTGATATTGGATTGACAGTCATGGATAGCTCATTCTGGCAAAAGGCTTTTAGTGCTGATTTGAAAGCTTCCGTTTCTGGATATTTGTTTGCAGCAGTTGTCATCTTCGCAAATGTCTGGCCACTTGGTACAATTTTGGGTCTTGCGAACGTCGTGCTGGAAGACAGCCCAATTTTCCCAACTTATCCAAATAAAATGACAACCGAAGAGATCAACAGTGGTTTTGGTCTGTCATATACAGTGCAGGCACTGCTAGGAAGAGGTGCTGTTGGAGCTCTCTTGTTGGTGATTTATCTTGCAGTGACTTCCACTGTTAGTGCTCAAATGATTTCCGTTAGCAGTATTATAAGTTTCGATATTTATCAAAAGTACATCAAGCCAGATGCTTCAAACAAACAGCTGATCAATGTCTCACACGCTGGAGTGGTGTTCTTTGGCCTCGGTAGTGCAGGTTTCTCTGTCATGCTTCATTATGCAGGTGTCGATATGACTTGGTTTGGTTACTTTTATTCAATGCTGAACTGCCCAGGAGTGATTCCTATGATATTATTGATCACTTGGAAAGGTCAGAGCAAATTAGCGTTTTTGATTGCTCCTGTGCTTGGAATTATTGGAGGATTGGCTGTGTGGTTAGTCTCCGCTTACAAACTTTACGGAAGTATCAGCATCACTACAACAGGAGAGCAACTTCCTTGCATGTATGGTGGACTGACAGCATTGTTTGTTCCAGGGATCACTACTGTGCTTATAAGTATCATCAAACCTGCAAATTTTGATTGGACAAAACTGGGTGATCATAGTCAGCTGGTCGAAGTTGTTCAAAATGAAAAAGATCCAGTTCAAGTCAACAACATAGAAATTGAGCTAAGTTCGAGTGAACAGTCGACTGATTATAACAAGGATAAAAAGCTAATCAAACGGTATATCCAAATTGCTTACTTCTCTACTATTTTTGTTTTCCTGATTACTTGGGTCGTTTGGCCACTTCCACTTTACAGAGATTGGATTTGGAATCTGTCTTTTTTCAGAGGATATACTGTCGTTGGTCTTATTTGGCTTTATGCGGCATTAATCCTCATCGGAATCTTTCCCCTTTATGATGGCAGACATTCTCTCAAAAAGATTTTCAATGGAGTGCTCGGAAGTGCTAGAAAGTCTTCTTGAGTGTTTTTGAAGAAACCAATTTGGATTTGCGAGCAAACTGTGAGTGACATCAAGATGATCAATACGGGAGTAATAACTGAGCCATACATAATGTGGTTCTGTTTACAGTATTCTTTTAAGTTATCCTTAATAGTCTTTTTTTTCAAATTGAGAACTAGTTTTTTTTTGCAACGGGAAAAACGACTTTGTTTTGTTTGTATGTATGGTGACATCCAACATTTGAGCTACTGGCTGTCGAAATTGAAGTTGTAAACTAATGAAGGGGATGATGGTCTACCAAATGAAATTCTTCCACTTTTTTCACCGAGATTCATTATTATGGAATAGATCGTTTGTAAAGTTTGGGGAGTACCTGGAACTCCTTCCACTGATTCATCAACAGCCCTGTTAATCGAATTGGGGAAACCTTTTTCGCTCTTCAGAATGGTTAGATATTTGTCGTATGATGGTGGTTCACCTTTGTTCTTCTCTAAATAGCTTTTTATCACATCAAGCCTCTCAAACGTGTCCTTCGAAACTCTGGAGTGACGAACACCAACAGGGGCAACAACGCAATGATTTGTATGGGCCAAAACCCCATCTATAGGCTGAACATATGAATTGGGTCCAATTGGTGATGTTTCCACAGAAACTGCACCCCTTTCATCAGCGATAAGAAGATGACAAACAGCAGCCACACCTAATTTCTCCATCTCCTGGATTGCATCTTCTTTATATTTATGTCGTAAAATGACTCTTCTAATAAGACTGCATGGTATTTTGCTGGTATCAAGAGGTGTAGCATATATGGCATTTATACAAACACCGAGGCCATACTCATTGAACCCCGTTTGCCCAATTATGCCAGCCTCTGATGCAACTTTGAGCCGGGGGAAAGATATGTCCGATGGTTCTATGTTGAGAAAAACTATGTTCTCCTTCAAGGCAGATTGCCAGTCCCAATTCTGTCCAATCCACTGGGTGCCATTGTAAAACTCAGAAAAAGAAGTACATCCGTCTACCAACTCGGGGGTCAACTCTCCCACCGCAGCACCTGCAAGTCCAATTTCATAGCGGGCGTTTAATGTTATAACATCCAAAATATCAACCTCTGCACCATCGGCCACTCCTTTGAGTTCTTCGTATAAGTAACTAGTTTTTGTTTTCAATGTTATTTCGAACTGCTTAGCTATGTCTTTCAGCTCCTCCCATGTCTTGTTCAACCACAATCTGTTAAACCCATCATAAAGACCTATATTTTCTCTTATCTCTCTTTTCGCGGCTTTTCCGTGAGCAAACCCCACCTCGTAATGACTTCCTTTGCAGTCAGCAATAACAACCATGGCTTAGTTTTACGATTTGGCTGCAAAAGTTTCCAATAATCAATCGTCAGGAATTATTGAGAATTGAAGAAAACATTTCTTATAAGACCCTCCCACTGAAGGTCGTTAAAAAAATATGATTGATAGCGAGGGATTTTGCAATTGAAGCATGTAATTGCGAAAAATAGCAGAAGCTCATCCGATAGACGAACTCAAGGAAAACATATATCTTCTGAACTCCTATCCGCTTGCTTTCGCGAAATTCCTGGAACATTCAGCGATGTGTTGACGCAGGTAGTATACTGCTCAATATTTGTTACGTCGGAACTAACGAAGAGTAGCTGAATACAAGTTTTTGAAGAAAATCATATTCACAGCTATAGTGATGAAAAAAACATTTCTAGGTGGGCCAACTTGACTGGAAGTTTACCGGTAATTGAGTCAAATTTCATTGAAATAAGAAATTAAACATATAATAAGTTCATGGCCAGCTGGAGGTACAGAAGATAGTCGTCGTCAAGCATTGTGATCTGATAAGTACTCTACGTGTTGAGGGGCATCCTTCAACTTATTATCACCATCATCCTTTCTGGAGTTTTCTTGGCCAAGCTCCATTTCCTCCCTCTTGGAATTCTCTTGAGCACTTTGAATTCTCGCTTCTTCTTCTTCGATGAGGCTCTGAGTTCTCTTGGTTGAGGTCATCTCTTTGTGACTTTGCAAAAACCAGCTTTTGCAGTCTTGAAACATAAAATCAATATCTTCCAATGTCCTATGAGCTGTTTTTGGATAGAAAAAGTAAACGACAGGAAGAAAACCTAAAGTGATGAAAGCAAACAACAAGTGAAATCCCCAGCCGAGTTTTTCAACTCCCACGTCTGTGAACTGGGTGACACAAAAAGCCATGATCCAATTTGTACCTGTTGCTGCTGCTGTTCCTTTAGATCTCCATCGAAGAGAGTTTATCTCTGAACTGTAAACCCAGGGGACTTTGGAGTAACTAAGAGAAAAGCACACGTAATAAAGGAAGAACATCGAAACGGTCAGCGCTCCCATTTGGTAAGTCAACCTAGTTTCAGCAACTTTGACAGCAATGGCTGCTATTAAGTAACACAAAAAGCAAGCAACAGAACCCCACAACAGTAGATTTCTTCTGCCGAAATAATCAATCATCCAGATACAGGGTATTGCAGTTGCCGTATAAGAAACAGCATTGCAGGCCGTCAAAAGTTTTGTAGCTGCAGAACTGAAACCTAGCTGCTCAGTGAGAATGGTTGGCGTATAGTATCCAAGAGCATTCACTCCAGTGAACTGTTGCATCAATTGTCCACCACATCCTAGAATAACCCTTCTAAAGTTTTGCATGTCGTCTTTGAACAAAAAGAAATCTGACCAGGATCCGGTATCAGAATTTTCCTCTTCAAGGATTGCCAAAATACTATAGTATTCTGCTCTAACTTCCTCATCTTCTGTGGTGATGTCATTACCCCAGAGCCTTGAAAGAACTTCCAAACCGTCGTCCAGTCTTCCTTTTTTCATTAACCAACGAGGAGATTCACACACAAATGGAAATAGAGGAAACGAAGCTATAGGGAAAACCATTTGAATGGCGAGAGGAAGTCTCCATTGCAGTGGGCCTGAGGCAAAGTTGAATGCGTAATTCAACCAACAAGCAACCATGTACGCAAAAGTATTGAAAGAAGGAGCAATAACCATCAAAGGCCCACGTAGTGAGTCTTTGCTTGTTTCTGCCTGATACGCCGGACCAGCCGAAGATGTAATTCCCATTCCTATTCCATTTATCAGTCTTCCAAGAATAAATTGTGGTAATTCAAATGCACTGAACTGCAGAATAGCACCAATCGAGTTCAAAACCAAGCCCACAATGATTGTCTTTTTACGTCCAATCTTTTCCCCATAAGTGAAAGCAAAAATTGCGCCAACAAATGCTCCCAAAGAAAAACAGCTGGAGGTAATTCCAGAAATGTTTGCATCGTTTGTCTGCGGGAAATGTTTCAAAAAATCTTCAGATATCAGGACCCCAGAGATAACTCCCTGGTCATATCCAAACCATGGCATTATCAATCCATTTAGCAGTGTTATGTTGACAATCAATTTTGTGCCTCTTAGACGATCCAAACCCATTTTAAAAAATTCCAATATTCATTGAGTCACTGAGCAAAAATAAACAATCACTGAGTACTATTTGGTCTTAATTTATACACTTACCCCTTACCGAACTGCTCAGTTGTAGAGCATATTCACTGAGAGCTAACTTCCCTTCATTGCGGGGACAGAACAGGAATTAAGTCCGCAAATCTGCCAAGAAATGCGGGATGTGCGGGGAATAATAACACAGGGCATCAAAAATCTGGGGTAATCGAGCCGCTCGCGGCAAAAGAATTTGGAGTGGGAGGAGATTTATGCGTATATGCAACTAATGACTAATGCTATCAGTATAATGAGCTGCTCAGGTACAGAGTACTACTATGAAATTTGGAAAAATCAATTTTGACAAAAATTGGTTAAAAATGGTGGGGGATATGCAGTTGCGGGAATGACCTTTAAGGTACAGCTCTGTTGACCAAGTTTGGTAACTCAAAAGACGGGATTATTTGCTGCTCCGACAGCACAAAGCTGGCTTTTCTAGAGAACTCATGCTGTTTATCATGACAGTTGGCAAGGGCATTATTGATAGTGTCATCAGCCTAGTCGAACAAGGGCTATAACATGGGGGGCAGACCATTTTTAATGTTGGTGGTAACTGCCTTCCGCCGGGGATCCACGCTATTCAATAATATTAAACTGGCACAAAATTTCACAGCAGTTGGCTCACAATGATCCATCATAGGTTTTTGCTGATTTTGATGTACGGTACATTTTTCGGGACTGGGATAATTTCAGATTTAATATTGAAAAACATCCCACTTATTTTCCAAATTTATTCAACTATGGGCTGATTGGTTGCATTGCGTAACTTTCGTAGATCTTTCTCAACCTTGTCGATGACTTTCCACATCCATCTCAGTGGGATAAGACATAGTCGAATGATTTGGGTCCACTCTTTCATGACAAAATATTGGAGATACTCGAAGCTTTCTTCCTACTTCCTATTTATCTCTACAATAGAGATTGAGGGCCAAAAGAAGAAATTATCAGGGAAACTTCCATTTGTTGCCAAATACAATAGTCACATTAGTAAGTCAGCATTCGAATACCGCTAGAAACAGATTGAACATTGCTTGTCGCGACGCCCAGCTCAAACTACTCTTCAAGCTGTCCTGTGAGATTGTGACCATTCCCCGTCTTGCACTGTTCCTCATAGAACATCTCTACACCATGGAGTATTTTTTATTCCAGATTTCTGTTATCTAAACGGTAAAATCCAAATTAGGAAAAAATCTGTCAAAACTAGACACCTATACGGATGGATATATTTTTCCTTTTAAATGAACTGAGTTTCCGATGTCGAATTGTGCATTTCCTTCTCGTCAGATATGTTTTACTTATGACACAAGCGATTAGTCTTTAGAGCATATATCATATCAATTGTATTATCATCCCCAAGGTTATTCGAAGCAATGTCCAATTATTTACCAGTCCCCAACTCCACCAAATCCTTCTGGCTAAGTGCAGAAGATGAGTTTGCCAAGCACAGAACCACGATTGATCTACCGTCAGAGGTAGAGATACTAATTGTTGGGTCAGGTTATGCCGGATCGTCGTTGGCATACTACCTTTTGGAAGACGACTCTTTAAAAGGCAGTTCCATCCTCATGCTCGAAGCCAGAAATGTTTGTAGTGGAGCAACGGCTCGTAATGGTGGCCAGCTAAAACCAGATCTCTATGCATCTCACAACAAATACGCTAAAAAGTATGGTGAAAAAGGTGCTGCAGAAATCATCAATTTTGAGTATTCTCATCTATCTGCAATGAAAGAATTAATTGAGAAGGAGCGGATAGATTGCGATTTTGTTCTTAGTCGTGGATGTGATGTCGTTCTAGAGCCAAAGAGTGTCGATACAACTGTGTCAAATTACTATTCGATGACAAAGAATCCATACGTAAAGTCTAAGCATGATGTCCAAATCAATGTCGGAGAAGATGCAAAGATTCTTTCCAAAGTTGAGAAAACCCCGGTTTGTGTGACTGCTAGTGCAGGTCATCTTTGGCCTTATAAGTTAGTTGTATCTCTTTTGGAAATTGCAATATCCAAAGGAATGAACCTACAAACTAACACTCCAGTTTTGTCTGTGAACAAGCAATCTGATGGGAAATATCTTGTCATAACCGACAGAGGTGAGGTTTTTGCCAAAAAAGTTGTGTTGGCAACTAATGCATATACTGCATCAGTGGCACCTGATTTTGAAAACAAGATTGTTCCAGTTAAGGGAGCATGCAGTCATATCACTTCTCTCGACAGAGCCAGGCGGGCACCTCATCTCACAAATACGTATTCAGTTAGATTCCTTGGGGCAGACTGTGATTATCTCATCAATCGCCCAGATGGATCCGTTGTGGTTGGTGGAGCTAAAAGACATATTTTCCCTTACAAGAACCTATTTTACAATGTGGTGGATGATAGTACTTTGATTCCAAACTCAAAAGAATACTTCACTGACTACATGAAACAGCATTTCTATACCTGGAAGGATGTTGATGAAAAAGTTGATTACATTTGGAGTGGTATTTTAGGCTACACTGATGACTCACTGCCGTACGTTGGGGAACATTTGAGTGACAAGAACAAATATCTGATTGCAGGCTTCCATGGGCATGGGATGCCTCGTGTGCTCTTATGTTCTAAAGCGCTTGCTTCCCTTATAAAGGGTACCACAGAAGATCTGGATATTCCATCTGCTTTCAAAATCACTCCGAAAAGAATGTACACTACCAAGAACAATATTTTAGAGACACTAGGTACCCCTGATCCACTTAAAGCCAAGTTTTAATTTCTTGATTTTTTGTTTCAAGTGCGATAATTCTCATAACTGAAGTATAAATCAACAAATAAATCTGTTTGCTTACATTTGATCAAGCTAAACACAAATTCCAACCAAAAGATTTAGCTATTTTGTACCAAGCCACGAATCTGGTTCCATTTGCATTAAGCTCCCAAACCCGCCTAGTTATTGTCAATATTCTTTGAAAATTTTTGACTGGGAATGATTCAACCATAAGTAATAGCTTTTCCTCAATTGCATTTCTATCCTTTTCTGTTGCACTGGTTATTCCTGCAATCAATAAAGGAAGACATAGAGAGCATTGGACCTTAGAGCCACAAACAATGTCAAGGCACTGCAGAAGATCAGGAAGAAGAAGCTGCATTTCCGGAAGTGCAGGGGGAAGTTTCTTTATCAAACTTCTCAAGTATATGAGAGAAGAAAGGTGGTATATTTCAAAAAGTGTCAAGTGAAGTTCAAACTCTTCATCAGTTTCGAGATGACAAAGAGATAACGCATGAGGCTTAGTATTGTTAATCCGTTTATCGAGCTTGTTGAATTTGGCTTCGACTTCCTCACTGTATTCCATTTCCAGATCCCGCAAGCTCTCCCAGATGGTCTGTGTGTTGATAACCTGTGCAATTTTTCGTAGTTCGGTGATTTTGTCATGCTTCTTTTCTAAATCTGCTGCTGTGTTTACTATATCACCGATAAGGATGTACATGGGTCTAACGCATCCTTGCAAAGGATCTGGAACCATGCCTAAATCCTGGACTTGATCTTGATATGTTTCGTAGCAAATATCTAGCACACTGCAATATTCTTTCATTTCGAAAAAAGTACTCCTTTCGTTGCTAACACTTGCCAGGACATCGTGGTACAAAAAGTTTGAAATCAACCACTTGGCTTCTCCTGCGTTTTTAAAGATATTTTTGAACAAGTACTTTAGATCTCCCTGTGAGTGTTGCGATATCAGTTTGTAGAGCTCTATGAAATAGCGAGACCAATATTTGACATCGCCCACACAAATCTCTGCCGCACATAGTATTGTAATAACACTCATCAAAGACAGCATTTCTGTGTTTCCGATTGTACCAGTCTCCTTCAGTCTGTCTCCACAAAGCTTAAACGATTTCTCACAATAACTTTGAAGCGATTGGTCTTTACATCCTGTCAGAAACATTCCTCCCCAAGCTATCAATGCATACCGGACCGCCTTATCCGTTTCTGCTAGCGGGAGATAGAGGGCCAAAAAGTAATTTGATTCGTCAGGAAGTACTGAAACTGTTCGTGCAACACAAGTTCTGTAATAATCCAAATAAAACATCTCGGTGGTGTTAAGTCCTTCTAAAACAGCAGATGAAGGACTAGTAGGTATTGACAATGGAATAGTGAGGCCTTTTGCATTTCCAATAACTAAAGACTTGAATTTGGATAAAAGCCATACTTTTTGTCGAACATCTAACATGCCTAATTGTTCGAAGTGTTTAGTTCCATTCATTTCAACAGTTTCCACTGATTTTTCATAATGAATCTGATCCAGTTCGTTCCGAACTGGATCAGGTTTCGGAGTTTTTCTCTTTTTATTGATTCTCTCTGTTCCTGGCTTTTTCCAGGTGCAAATTTCTCCAAGCTTGAGACAGGTTCCACAAGCGGGACGTACCTCATCGCAACGTTTTCTGTCTTTGGTTAGAGAGCGACAAACTATCATCACTAAAACAAACTCACCTTTTTTTCTTACATTCTAAACAGCCAAATCTTGATCTTGATGCTATGCCAAGCCTACCCGGTTCATCAAGGAAGAGGTGCTGAAACTCAGAAAGAGAAGTCTTTCTCTCTGGTTTGATGAAAGTTTTCACAGGTATTAGATCCACCACCTGTAGATCTTTTCTGGAATCAAACGTAGTGAACATCAAGAGAATGTTTTTCAATCGTGTAGCTGTATTTTTCGTTCCCTTTGATACTGAATCAACTAAGTACGGTGATTTGAAATATGACACATCTTTGCAATATGGCAACCCTGCTTATCGATAAATGGTTGTCGTGCCACACCAGAAATATTTATCTCTTTTTAGGCCACCAAATCGCTCTTACCTTCCTCTCCTAGATAACGGCTGATCGCGAAATTAAGCAACACGGAGTTGGTTACCCGAAATCAAAAAAGGGAGCGCCAAATTATAAAGGAACCCAAAAGGTTTAGTAAATTCCTGACCTCGCAGCAATTCAAATGCTAGCTAACTAGATTCGGATTTACTGGAGTTCAAGTTCATGGTTAGGTGAATTACGAATTACATTTCTACTTTTTCCTGGTTCAGAAAAGGAGGCCGTTATTCACGAAAATCTTGAGCCACTATGACTACTCCTCTTTATAACACTGAATGACTTCCAAATTCACTCGTAGCTTCTTCTGTCTATTTGGTAGTTTTGTCAAAGCCTTATTTGTGGCTGTCTTTATCTCACACGGAACGAGCGAATTGCTTTTTTTCAGATCTATTCTCTGCATCTGTTTCTGCTCTCCGAATCAAACCACAACTCTTTTGGTCCTCCATGATCCAACTGATTGTTTTCAGGTTCTCTGACGGCCTGGAAACTGATTTTTCCGAAATGTTTGCCCACCTACTTCTGAGACGCGACAGGAGCAGTTTAAACATCCCGCTTTATTCTTTTAACAGACTACAGGTGTAGTGTCGCCCTGGACATGGACGTGTTTCCCCGCGATTATGAAGCCCGGAAAAAAGCCTACCTTCAAAGAATCCCGGCACAAATTTGAGACAGATCAAATAGCATTGAGTGAAGAAAACCAGAATCTAGTTCAAGACCGTCCTGAATTACAGCAAGGCCGATAACAAATTGTCCTGAATCATGACTGGCGAAAAGTATTACTCATTTATCTCACCCACCCTGGAAGAGGTACCTACTTCCCCTAAAAGAGATACCCGAAACATCTTGGATAAATTCAAGCTTAACGGTAAGGTTTGTGTTGTTACCGGTGGAGCAGGTGCCATAGGAACTGCGATTGCAGAAGAATATGCTCAAGCAGGGGGGGACGTGGTGATTCTTGACATCAACGCGACTACTCTTTCCGCTGCACTTAAAGAAACTTACGGTGTTCGTTCGCAGTCATACGTTTGCAACCTTGCTGATGAGGGCGAAGTTCAGGCAGTTGTCACTGAGATAGTGAATACATTTGGAACAATAGACGTATTTGTGGCAAATGCTGGGATTGCTTGGAATAGAGGTACCATTTTAAATGAAAATGCCACTTCATTTGAATGGAAACGGGTTTTTGATATTAACGTGAATGCCATTTTCTACTGTGCCAAATACGTTGGGGAAGTATTCAAGCAAAAGGGTAAAGGGTCACTGATAATGACTGCATCTATGTCAGCCCACATAGTCAATGTCCCAAATTATCAGACTTGCTACAACTCTGCCAAAGCTGCTGTTCTCCATACGGGTAAATCATTGGCAGTGGAATTTGCAGGTTTTGCAAGAGTCAATACCGTTTCTCCAGGCTATACGAATACTCCTCTTTCGGATCCAGTTCCAAGAGCTGAAAGAGCTAAATGGTGGAGTTTGACTCCTATGGTTCGCGAGGCAGAGACTGAAGAGCTTGTGGGAGCTTATTTGTATTTGGCCAGTGACGCAGCTTCATTTACGACCAGAACGGATATCAGAGTGGACGGTGGCTATTGTTCTGTTTAGGCAGATTTAGAAAATAGATAAATAGAGCTCGGTCTTGCTACGGCTTCAAGTTTCGAAACAAACACAGGGTGCAAAAGAAGTCTTTGCGGGGTGGGGTATAAAAGAAATGTTTTTACGATGGGCTTACGTCATTAGTCGAGAAAGCTATTTGAGCTCGGAGTTTTCGCCGGTGATGAAGGTGCAAAAACGTATCTAAAGATTTGACCGAGGCATATAGTAGATCACCTAAGGAAATAACATAGATTTTTCGGAAATGACAAAAGCAAGCTACTAGGAATTACACTTCATTACGCTCACTATGTTCACAGAATTGACACCTCCTCATCGCTCAAGTTTCAGAGAAGAACGGTTTGGCATAAACGTTCATGACCCGTATCGTTGGATTGAAGATCCAGAGTCGGATGGAACAAAACAATACATTGAACAGCGGAACAATGCTACTAAAAAATTATTGCCTGTCCACACTGTGGATCTAATGGCTGAAGAGGTAGCCGGCCATTTTCCCCAAAGAAGCTATTCGGCTCCACGCAAGTATGGAGAATATTACTGGTGGAAAATCGAGGATCACAAACATGATAGAAACTATATTGTCAGATCAAAGCAATTTGATGACGCAGACCCACAGGTTGTTCTTTGCATAGAGGACTTTGGAGACACTAGCAGCTGTGCTTTTTGGGGAAGTGACCCTAAGGGTCGTTATTGGGTCGGAGGTATACATACCAGCGGATCCGATTGGCAGACTGTTTACATCTATGATACGAAGTCTTCCAGTTTTTTAAAGGAAGTTTTGAACAACGTCAAGTTCTCTTTTTGCTACCGCTTTACTAAGGATGGAAATGGGTTTTTTTATCGCCAGCTGCCAACCAGTGAGCAAAATGAGATGGGTGGTTATGGTCTCCTGAGTCTATATTACCATCGTCTCAACACCTCGCAGGAATCGGATATCAAAATCTGGTCAGATTCAACCCATATGCCAATTGAGGAACATGTTACAGAGGATGGACAGTATCTCATTCTCACGACTGGTACCGGAACAGATCCTTGTTTCAATCTAATGTACGCTGAAGTGCAGAAGGTTATCACGGGCAAATTTGAGTTCACTGTGATCGATGATACCACCACATGTTCCTAGTTTTTCCAGTGCACGATGGCCAGTAAATGGTTGTTTTTCAGTGATAAAAACTCTGATAACCGTTGTGTCATTTCTTGGAGCAAAGACTCTGGGTTTGAAACTGTTGTTCCTACCTCAAACGACATTCTGAAGAACGTTACCCCAATTGGTTCTAGATTGCTGTTGGTCTATTTGCACGATGCTTACAGTATTGTCAAAGTTTGGTCTTCTGAAGATGGAGCTTTTGATGTTCCAATTCCTACGGCGGGATTTTGTTCAGTTAGATCTGTCTCTAGTTCTGTTGAGTCTCCAATAGGATTCATTGAAATTGAATCCTACAATGAGCCACCTACTGTTTACAAGATTTCCCCTGACGCTTCCATAACTCAAATGAAGCCTGCTGTCACTTTTAAGGGTGATTTTGTTTGCCAAAAAGTTTTTTATCCGAGCTTTGATGGAACAGAAGTGGGGATGTTCGTCTCCTACTTTAAAACAGCGATGAATTTAGAAAATCCTCCTGTACTTCTATATGCATATGGCGGGTTCAATGAATCAGAGGAACCTCGCTATCAACCATTTTGGATTGCCTTTATGAAAAAATTTGGAGGGATATTATGTGTTGCAAACATCAGAGGTGGAGGTGAATACGGGCTCTCTTGGTGGGAAGCAGCACGTGGAACTAAGCGACAGGTTACTTTTGATGATTACAAGTTTGCTGCAAAGTATATCGTCTCCAGCGGTATCACAACACCGGACAAAATTATAGCCAATGGAATCAGTAATGGAGGTTTGCTTGTATCTGCTTGCACACATCAAAATCCTGAGCTTTTTGGGTGTGTTATCAGTGAAGTTGGAATTCACGACTTGCCTCGTTTTGATCAGTTCACTTTTGGTCACCTGTGGAGAGGAGAATATGGAGATCCTCGAAAAAAGGAAGATTTTATCAAGCTGCTTGAGCTTTCCCCTTACGCAAACGTTAAAACGCAAAATCTTCCCGCCATTTTCTACACCACCGCTGACAACGATGATCGTGTTGTTCCTGCACACTCACTCAAAATGTCTGCTGAGGTACTACACAAAAATCCAAAGAATACCAAACCAATTGCTTTGCGGGTGTTTGAGGGTACTGGCCACATGTTGGGCAAGAGTACACAAATGATAACACAAGAATCCAGTGAAAAACTTGCGTTCATCAGCGTGAGTCTCGGTTTATATAATTCCAGTAGCGGCTGGAAATGGCTAATTCAACGGATCCGCAGATTCACAGGCTACTAATTCAAACTAATTTTAGACCAAAAGTTTTAGATTTTTGTTATTGAAGCTACTTCTACAGCATCAATACTCGAGACTCGGGGAAGTCTTGATTCAGTTGCTCGTTTCAGGTCACGGTGCATGAACCATTAATTTCAAAAGGAGCTTCAAATACATAGAATACAATAACTGGGTAATTATTAAAAAGTATCGCATCGATTTTTTCAAAAACTGGTTTGATGCATGGTCTCCGATGGGACTGGTTTTCGGAGAGATCCATCCTCCTTTGTCGACGCTACGATGCTAAAAATCTGTGAGATGATGCACATTGGTGTAAAAACTAATCCTTTTGCAGCGCCGGAGTTCTAGCTTTCGATGCGAGCTGTATTGGGGAATTTGCGGGGAAATTCAGTTGCTGTTTATCTCCCCTGAAGCTTGTGATGCCTTCCGTAGCGAGCCATGTGTTCAGAATGGGAAAACCTACAACGGAAATAAGTTTTTAGGCTTTAGACTTTGTAGTGGGATCTGCGGAGGGGTTTTCAGAGTTCCGGGCATTGTTGTGGAAATCCGCAGCTAAGTTATAAACGGACCAAAATCACAATTTTAAACAACATCTCTTCTTTTCTCACAACATTAAAGTCTCTTTACCGAATAATGTCTCATGAAATTACTTCAATAATTGACCCCAATCTAGGTCCACTACCAACTCAACCTCCAAAACTTTCAAAAAATGTACTGGACCTTTTCTCCTTGAAGGGCAAAGTGGCTTCCATCACAGGCGGTTCCCAAGGTATTGGACTTGCTGTTGCTGAGGCCTACGCTCAGGTTGGTGCAGATCTAGCAATTTGGTATTCCAGCACTCCAGCAGAGAAAATTGCAAATGACCTGAGCAAAAAGTATAGCATCAAAGCAAAGGCTTACAAGTGTGATGCGCAAAACTACGAAGAAGTTGAGACAACAATTCTCCAGATTGAAAACGACTTTGGAACCATAGATGTTTTTGTTGCCAATGCTGGTATTCCATGGAGATCCTCACCAGTTATTGAATCTCCGTTAGAAGACTACCATAAAGTGATGAGCATCAATCTAGATGGTGTCTACTTTTGTGCAAAAGTGGTGGACAAAATATTTGAAAAAAATGGCAGAGGCTCTTTCATCATTACTGCTTCTCAGGCTGGTCATATTGTTACTGTTCCGCTGGCACAGGCTGCATATAATGCAACGAAAGCTGCAGTTATTCAAATTGCTAAATCCCTTGCGGTTGAATGGGTTCGTTTTGCGAGAGTCAACAGTATTTCTCCGGGTTATATTTTGACCGACATCTCCAAACATGTATCATTTGAAGAAAAATCTAAATGGTTTCCTCTGATTCCCATGGGTAGAGAAGGATTGACACAGGAACTAGTTGGTGCTTTCCTATATTTTGCTTCTGATGCTTCCACTTTCACCACTGGTGCAGACTTGATTATCGATGGAGGTTATTGCTGCCCATAAGTAGATCTATCTATATAAGATTTAGGTATTCACTTTTCTTAGGCACGGGAACGATTTTGAGACTGAGATTATGTGCAACTTCAAACTTCATTGGAATTTCCGGTTTGGTAATGTTTTTTGTTGAATAACCAGGCAGATCTAACTTGCTTTAAGGCCCATGATTATCAGAAGGTTGAATTTTTGCATATTAAGGTAGAGATACAGGTACAGAAGAGTGATGATTTCAATGGAAAGAGTTATCAAAAAGACCCGTTGTGCTAAATATATTCTAAAGCTGCTTCGGATTAGAAGCGACACAAAAACTAGGCTTTTACAATTATTCTGATACTATATTTTGAGCTTTTCAAATTTTATTTTATATCAAAAAGAGCTGTATAATGTTTCAATAAAATACAATTGTGATAAAATTTTAACATAAGCTTGCATCATAAAGCATAAACTTCTGGGACTACTCTCGAAGTACAATTGTATTCACAAGTCAAATATCTCGTGTTTCCGGATTCAACTTGCTGAGCTCATCAGTGCAGCACAACATGAAAAATGTCGCAGGGTCCTACTGGCCGCAGAGCCGCAGCACTAAAGATCGATAACACCGGTCTCGGTTCGACAAGCCAGTATGACCAAGTAAATAGAATCGGGCGTACTGCAAGTTATTGGTAGAAATACGTCCTGAAAAGTTCATAACATAGGCAAACAAGTCTAAAGCTGGAGGATTGTTGAAAAAAAGCCCTAGATTCTTCTTTATTTTGGATTTTTCATAACACCTGAATAACTACAATTGCTATGAAAATGGCCAGTGACGACATTGAAGCCAGTTTTTTCCAAATAAGAGAACAGGATAGATGGCTTCCCATAGCAAATGGTGAGTATAGTGTGTTGATGTGGAGTTTATATGATACTAACACTAAGCAGTTGGGAGGGTAATGAGGAGTGCTCTGCCACCTCACGGCAAGCTATCAAAGCAGGCTAAAGAGTGTATGCAAGAATGTGTCTCTGAATTCATATCGTTCATAACTTCACAGGCTGCTGAGAAGTGTCTTATTGAAAAGCGGAAAACCCTTAATGGCGAAGATATCTTATTTGCGATGTATTCCCTTGGATTTGAGAACTACGCAGAAACACTCCGAATATATCTTGCGAAGTACAGGGAGTTCGAGCTGAGCGAAAGCGAAAGCAGAAAGGAGAAATATAGATTGAGAAAAGAGAGGAAGATGAAAGAGCAGAACTCGAAAGAAACGAATCAGAGCTACGATGACCAACGGGAAGAGATAGATTACGAAGATTCGAGTCCCGAAATGAAGGAAGAAAGCGAGCAATCAGACTCTAACAACAATCAACCAGAGAGTGACAGTGACAGCGAGGTTGCCAATCCAAGTGTTCTCGATCTTTCCAACGATGTTCGTTTCGGGAATGAGAGCTTTTACTTAGATAATGCTGGATTTAGTCCAGCAAATAACTCTGTTGACGCCCTTTCTCCTGTCGAGTCCCCTTCTAAGGATCGACAAACTACAGGAGATGTTGAAAACGCAAACTTTTACTTGTCTAGCAAGCAAGAAACTGATGATAGAGAAAAGTCCACTTTCAATACCAATTTAGGTGACCTCCTCAATTTATAGAGATACCCGGCGCCAAGACTGGAATTTTCATTTTTTGGACCTCAGGTTTTCTCTGATCACAAGAGAATGAAACTTCCGTGCCACTTCAGCATAGCAGCACTATCCTTGTTTCTGCTCACCAGAGTATGTTCCTGCGTAGAAGTTCTTTTGGAATTGGGCGAAGGGGAAACGATCAAGTCGTTTGATACAAAGTTTGGTCCACTTTTGAGAACTGAAAATGCCAAAAGTTCAAGAAGCGAAGACTCTTCTGTCCAGTCACCAGCGCTAAAATACATAGAGATAGGAGACTTCAAGCTTTGTTACGGGGACTTTGACATTAATCTGATCAAATCGGCCTATTTTGACAAATCTGTGAAACGCATCTCTCTAGACAGGCCGGTACAAATCGCCGATGTCCAAGAATTTGCTCCCAAACATTTAGTTCGGATCTCGCAAACAGGAAGAATTAAGAATAGACAAATGATGGAGTTCCATTACGAGCCAGATGCAGGAAAAGACGTCAACGTATATGTTTTGGACACCGGAATCAAGCTAGATCATCCAGAATTCAATTCGAGAGCTCGATTCGGAGCTGATCTTGTTCATGATAGCTTGCAGGGAGATCTCAATGGACATGGTACGGCTGTGGCGGGACTGATGGGCTCAGAGGTATTCGGAGTGAGCAAAAAATGCACTATAGTGGACTATAGAGTATTCGATGCCAATGGTGAAGGAAAGACCAGTACTGTGTTGAAGGCTTTACAGCTACTGTTCGAGAATGAGGACCCAGGAGTGGTTTTATTGGCGATGGTGACAGAAAAAAACAATATTCAACGAATCCCTCAAAAAACTGACTCAAAAGGGATTCGGTATTGTCAGTGCAGCCGGTAATTTCAATTCCAGTGCGTGTAAGTACAGTCCAGCATCTTTTGAAGGAGGGCTCACCGTCGGATCGATTGAAGCTTACACTGACAATTTGAGCTTCTTCACCAACTGGGGAGAATGTGTGGATATTTTTAGCGATGGGATCAACGTGTCCACCCTATCTTCAACCTCTGATGTCGTCACAATCAAGTCAGGAACTTCGATGTCCGCTGCAATTGCTGCAGGACTCTTGGCTACCTTCATAAGCATGAACGATACCTCTCAGGAAGCGATCATGAGGATCAAAAACTTGGCAATAGAGGGGACTATTTCCCCTAGAGATCTGCTTGTGAGCACTCATACCCCAAGCAAAATCCTCAATAACTACGGGGGAAAATTGGGACAAATACTAAATAGCTAACTCGAAAAGCACCATGGAATTAATGAAATACCCGATGACTGAATCCCAATCATTAGTATAAGTAAAAGATCAAAAATACTAAGTAAGAGATGGGAGGCTACTGAACTCAAAAACTCTTCCCCCGACATATTGGGCAACTATTCTCCTTAAGTAGCCACTGATCAACACATTCCTTGTGAAAAAAATGAGTACAAGAAAGCGATCTGCCTAGATCACCATCACTATAATCAAGTAGACAAATTGGGCATCTCTCTCCTTGCTCGAAATGCGTCGCTTCAAATTCCTCAGCTTCATCTTCATCATGTAAAAGAGAAATTGCCTCGTTGTTCGAATTTGTACCACTTTTGAACACAAAAATGCTATCTGAATGAGAGTCCAGCTCTACTTGAGTCATTTTCTTACCTTTGCTAAAGATCTGAAAGAGAGATTCTCTGAATGCTTCCAGATCTCTATCCTCTCCGGTGTAGTCACTTCCACCGAATCGAGAGCCAGTTGCAGACATGCCACCACCATTAGTAACGTAACTAGTCAATAGACTAATGTATAATGGCATGGAGCTTAAGACAGGATCAGTGGATGAGTAATGATGTGCCATTACTATAATGATCCAGGAACGATACGAGTCCTGATTCGCAGAAATTTCCTCACCACCTGTAGAGGAGTCGCTCAATCCAACTACTCCAACAATGAGCACTGGTATAAGTCTTTCAAAATCTTGCAAGGTAGAATTGTAGCCGAACTGGTTTGAGTGATTGAAGCGAAAGGCTCTGAAGAAACTCAAATTCTGTCCATGTAACAGCTGTCCACCCAGCTCTCTATGAAGAAGGTTCTCGGTAGTCAGACCATGCAAGAAATCCATAAAACTAGCATCTTCATGTTCGCTTTCACCTGAGTTATCGTTTGGAAAATTCCTTTCTCCGTGAAATTCATCATCGAATCGGTTCAAGGGGGTATCTAGGGGACTGGAGAAGAATGAGTGGGATCTCATATTATTTTCACTCGAGTTGATCAATCGTCTAAGTGTACTCATCGTGACAGTTTCTAGTAAATGCGAAAGGGTGCGGAATTGGGCAAGCAATGAAGAATCAAGTACTCGTGAAGACTCTCTGTTCTCACCTTCAAACTCGCCCAAAATGCTTTCGTTTGTGTGTATCTGTTCTTGGAAATTGTCATCTTCTCCAAGTTGCTGTTGAGATACCACTCTTCCGGAAGAATGAGAAGTCACAGAAGAGGCACGATCTCCGGAATGCAATACCGAAAACAGTTCATCTTCTCGTGTGACTTGTCGTTCACCATCTCTTGGTTCATCTGGAAGATCACATGGTGAGTCTTCGGTGCTTTGTCTGTGTCCTAAACAAACTTTCTTACCCCTCTTGAAAAGAGTTGAAATTGTGCTTCTTTTGTTGAATGATAAGGAAGAAAATCGTCTCGGTCTCCAACTGCTACTGCTCAAGCTCACATTTTTTGTTGGCTGCCTTGAAGCTAATTCTGACTCAAAATCAAACGATCTCTCTGCACAGCTAGAATCTAACAAGCTGACCTGAGCTGTGGATCTCGAAACACCCTGTCCCATGACGGATCAAAGTCCAAATTTAACCGTACAATCCTGGCAAGCCACAACCGCAACCGCAACCGCAATTTGTAATCAGCAGAACAATCGCTGATTTTTCCCCTGTTTCAACCTTATAACCTGCAAGAGTGCCCTAGAGAGTAAAAGGTCAAGCAAGGACTTCCAATCAGACATACACAAACCTTTGAATGGTGTGTGATACGTTCAAAACTCGACTTACCAATCTGCAAATTGACTCCTTTTATACATAACCCTATTGTTTACGTAATCAAGGAGATTAAAAATGATCTGGAGAGATAGCATAGGTTCAGGTGCAATATGGGCAGAAAAAGGGCTCAGGGTATGTCATATGCCATACGAATTGATCGGCCACACATATCTATGAATTTGAATTACAAGATCTTTCCTGGAAATACAACAACTAATTAGCATATGCTGCTACCGGACATTCTACGATTAGTGGTTGGAGAAGCAAAACTATCCGTTACTATATACACTAAGCTATTTCGAGTGTTGTGGATAAGTAACATGTCCATAAAGACTGAGATCTAACAACCTGTAATCTAGTTGAGCTTGAAGGTGGTGTGGCACTTACCACAGTACTGTCTACCTTTCATGTTAGCCATGAAGACACCAGCACCACAGGTAGCGGAAGGACACTCTCTTCTGAGTCTCTCAACCTTTCCATCGTCGTCAACCTTGTAGTAGGTAAGAACGGCCAACTTGATCTTTCTGTGCTTGTGCTTGATCTTCTTTGGAGTGGTGTAAACCTTCTTCTTTCTCTTCTTACCACCTCCTCTCAATCTGAGAACCAAGTGCAGAGTAGACTCCTTCTGGATGTTGTAGTCAGAAAGAGTTCTACCATCCTCCAGCTGCTTACCAGCAAAAATCAATCTTTGCTGATCAGGTGGAATGCCCTCCTTATCTTGGATTTTGGACTTGACATTGTCGATGGTGTCGGAAGACTCCACCTCAAGGGTGATAGTCTTACCGGTAAGGGTCTTGACAAAGATTTGCATTTTGTAACAGTCTAAGATCGTCTGCAAAACTTGCTTCTTTCTCGCCTAGATAGTTACAAGGTGTGTAGAGGAAACTTCAAGATACTCTGTGGGAGCAAAGCCGTTAGCTGAAAAGTTTCACCAGGAATGCCTCCACCATTACCAAGAAAAAATTTACCACCCCGAACCCCTGAGGGTTACAAAACCTCAAATCAATCACGTGATCATAATAAAGGGTGAGCCGCAGAGCCGTGATACCAAAGTCCGCTGGTGTATGTCACCCCCGCGTTATCAATCTTAGTGTTCTGTTGGCATCTCTGTCACCCGCCTGATCCGGGATATCCTTTGGGAAATGTACTGTTCTGAATGTCTTGCGTGCATTATCCGTTATTCAAAAAATTTCTTGTAAGTCTGGTGCTGGTTTTTTTGGGAGCAAACAGAGACCTTGGTCGATGCTCGTGTAACCTATAGTTGGATATGGATTACATTCACGGCTTGCAAAGATTTGACCAGTCATCAGATACCAACGAAGATGTTCTTAGTTTTCATACTGCCCAGAGCGCTCTCTATACAGATGCAGACGAGGAAATAACAACCGGGATCGACATACCATTGGGTGGAAAAACACCACTTCTAGATTGTGATGCAGTTCCGGATGACAGTGAAGATACGATCTCATCTGCCAAATCGTCTAGCACTACTTGCACTAACCAAAACTTTGTTGCAAGTGGACATGAATCCTTGATTGGAGACACAGATTTGCTTCGTCAGAATAAAGTAATCATTAAGTCTCCAATCACCGCCAATTCTTTCACAAGAAAAAGGAACCACTCATTCACAAATAACATGCGTCGTTCGCTAAGTTTGCAACATCTCGACTATCCATATCCAGGCATGATGTCTCCTTCATTCGGGCAGATAACCTATTTGATTGAAAAAAGTATGGAGCTTAACCACCAGCCAGGAAGCTCCTTTGATGATGAATCGTTGGATCTCTCAGACGATCAATTTTTGAATTCGACCAGAAAGAACACAACATCACCCCACAAACATTGGAAGCAGATCAAACTTCCCAAACTATTCCGTCTTGCTAGAGAAACAAAGGTAAAGCGACCAATCAAGATGCCGAAATTCAACAACCTGTTTAGAAGACTCCCTTTCAGAAAAAAGATCTCCTTGTAACATAGTATCATGTATAATCACAATTTTCATGGTTCACAGTCTCAGAAGGCGCCTGTAATAGAATTTCAGGAAAGATGTGGGTAAAACACAAATCCAAAATGTTCAACAGAAGCACTTTGTTGATGAGTTTGTGGTTGAAGCTCTGGAGTAAAACATCCACTTGTTCTTCGATAACATCATCATTTTCAAACAAAGTCCTTGCAATTGCTGGCTTAGATTTAATCAGCTGCACCACTTTGACTCTGTTTTTGATTCTAACCTGTTCCAGCTCTTCTGGAGTCTCTGGAATGTATCTGGGATTAGTATTGAACGTTGTGTCATCAGGAAACATGATATTTCTGAGTGTTCGAATTAGCGAGACAACAAAAGAGTCGGTGAAAATGACGTTGTAACTTAGATTATTCAGTATGTTGTTTGCCAAATGATTAATCTTCTGAGACTTCATACAGGCTGAGGAAATCAATATCACAATTAGGTGTAATATTGGGAACTTGAGATGTAAACTCAGCAGATTGTCCAGAAAAGAAAAAATAGAGTAGGTTAGCACAGAGTTGACATAGTCCTGTTTGTTCGACGAAAATACCGATGTTGAATAGGCAATGAAGTGTCCCACTTTGCGACTCAGAGAGACCAAGAGTTCATAAAAATCTCTGAATATGTTATGCTTGTCTCTCTCAACGTTTCGGTGTTGTTCATCTTCCTGCTGTTTTCTCAATAGTCCATCACAGACGGATCCTATTATATTCCAAATCATGAAACTATCGCTCAAGTTTTCTATGACATTTTTGATAATAAGATCGCTGAATATAGCTGTGACAAGTTCTCTGGTGAGTCTGGAGTCACCTTCCTCGAGAGGCAACAATAGACCCACAATTGACTTCACGAGTAGCTTAGTGTACCTTTTTTCTTTTTCTGGTTCGTCAAGCTGAATTGCAAAATGTCCATTCAAAGATGAATAATTGCGTACAAACTCCAAGTCAAGGTTTTCGTCCTCCAAACTGAAACGAGAACCCATTTGGTTCATTGCGGACCTCAATGCCAAAAGATGTCTGTTCAGAATTAAAAATAAGTCGTCAAATAAAAGTTCTCCCCAGCTTATCCTCATACAACGTTGTTGCAAGTTTCGAGTCATGTGCGCTGTTAGAGCAACTATTTCGTTAAGAAACTCTTGATCCTGATCAAAAGCGACTCTTTTGTACCAACTGAGTACGAACTGGCGAATAAAGAGTCCAACAAGTGAGTAGAGTTCCAGGTCAACTTTACTTGAGGACGTGAAAGCCGGCAACAACTCCTGCAGAGATGTATTATCGTCTTTTTCAACAAATATGGAGATCACCAGCCGTCGGAGATACTCTTCTGAGTCTTTCGGAAGTGTGGGGAGAGCTTTATCGGGACGAGTAGAGTCTTCTGTCTCTACTTTTTCATTTTCCTGCTGGGATAGTGTGTCTGTGGCGGACCTCAACTTGTTCTCTCTTTGGAACTTCCTCTGGATTTTCACCGATGAACTCATCTGGCAGACTGTGAGCTCAGACGGTGATTGACATTGATATAACAAAACTTGATATTTGAGATTTTGATAAGAAATAAATACCGTAGTATCAACGCGTGTCGCGTTGAATATGTCAGCACCGGGAACTTTTGTTAGACCCTTCACCATCAGAACTTCATGACCAGCCACAAGATGGACACCGTATCGAACAGATACCTTGAACGCTACCAAGATAAAAAACTGAGATCAAGATTAGATGAGGATTATGAAGCTGATTCAGACTCAGAGTCTGTGCTTCAAGAGCTCGAAGACGATCTCGAAAATGACGATGTTGTGGTCAAATACAGAGAAGCCAGACTTCAGGAGCTGAACAAAGAGCTGCAAAAGAGCAAAAAGACTATTGACGGTCTTCAAAATGGAGAGTCTTTATACACTGAGGTGAAAGAGGAGGGAGAACTGATGAAAATGGTGGCTCAGAGTCAAACCTCTCTGGTTCTGTTGTACAACAGCGAGTTCAAATTGTGCCAGATTATGGACAGATCGCTGGAACAGCTTTCGTTGAAACATCTCCAAACCAGGTTTTACAAGATAGAAGCATCTAGAGCTCCGTTTCTGGCTGTCAAGCTCGGGATCAGACAACTCCCCTGTACTCTTATGTATAAAGACGGTGCAGAGGTGGGCCGGATTATTGGATTGCAAGGCTTAATCAACGGACAGGATATCAACAGCTACAAGACAGAGAATCTCGAGAACTTTCTTCTTCTATCGGGCATATTGCAACGTAAAGCGTTCAATCTGAGTCGCTTAGAGCCAGCGAAGAAGACAGTCTCGGACGACGAGGATTCTGATCTGGATATATAGGGAACTTTATGGGTTTTCAGGCCGTGCTACTGTAATTTTTTGTGGGACTGGCACCTTGAGCGAACTAATAAAATATCGTATGAGCTTTCACAACTTCGAATTGACTGTTAGAGTAGAACAGGCTAAAAGCAACGAGAAATGTTGTCTCAGAGGGCGAAAGGAGTCACACCAGTTTTCAGGACGTTTTCGTCACCGAGCAGAAGACTTGTTTTATCTGCCCTCACAGCAGCAGCATCGATTGGATACAGAATTCTTGGTTCAGAAATATCCTTGGCCGACAAGGTAGAAAATGGCCAATTGCATGTCAGTCAAAACGCTACCGAGAAACAGCTAGAGTTGCAGAAGGTTAAAAGACCAGTTTTCAGTAGACTGAAGCCAAATTATCCCAATCATGTTCCGTTACATTTTTTTGAAAAGAGTTTGCTTTTTATGGGCTCTGCAATTGGAGCATATCTACACCCAGAGCGTAACGAGTTCATTGTGGCTCTTGGAGAGTCTACTGCATTGCCATATTTCCTAGAGAAGCTGAAGGTGCAAATGTTGAGCGATCCTGTGGGTCGACAGATACTAAAGGACAGACCTAATATGACTTCAGACTCGCTTGATCTAGTACACTTGAAAAGTCTGCCTGACAATTCGCTCGGGAGATCATATGTGGAGTGGTTGGAGAAAGAAGGGGTTTCTCCCGATACTAGGGAGCCTGTCCGTTTCATTGATGATGAAGAGTTGGCGTTTATTTTCCAGAGATACAGACAATGTCATGACTTCTACCATACAATCACTGGCCTTCCTATAGTTCGGGAAGGAGAGATTGCATTGAAGTTATTTGAGTTCTTAAATCTCAAGATTCCATTTGCTGGAATGGGTGCTATTTTTGCTCCCATCCCCATCAAGTCTGCCCAGCGGTCACGTTTGTTCAAAATCTATTACCCCTGGGCCCTAAAAAACAGCTTTACTTGCAAACCTCTGATAAATGTCTATTGGGAGAAGATTATGAGCAAGGATATCGATGAACTTAGAAACGAGTTAGGGATAGAAAAGCCTCCAGACATGAGGGCCCTAAGAAAAGCAGCTAGGAAAGAAAAGATTAATAAGCTATAATATAATGACTCTCAGCGAACGGCATAACTGTATATTCAAAAATACAAATCAAATCCAAATATGTACAAACTGCGACCACGGTAAACAGCAATTTCCTGTATATATGCTTGCTGTTTCTCTAAAAAAATGTATCTTTCAATTTCTTTCTAATATTGCCCACTATGCTTCTTGTTCCTTCGTTCACGTCGTGTAACACCTCAGTCGTTTCGGTAATAACGTCGCTTGTCTTTTCGTTGACTTCTTTGAAGACCTCGCTGGTCTTTTCGTTGACTTCCTTCAGGACCTCGCTGGTCTTTTCATTCATTTCGTCGATCAGATGAGAGGTCTTGTCGGCAAGTCCAATCCACTGTTGCTCAAGTGATTTCAATACCGAGTCAAACCCGAGTTTGCCTTTGATGGCGTTCTGGCCAAACCTTTCCATTGACCAATCCTCGATTTTGTCGCATATCCGAGTGAAGGTAGCGAATGCAGTTATTTCGGCTGTCTGTTCAAACTTTGTTTTGCCCTCCGGATTCATCGGATCAGGTTTATAAATGACGGTCTCGTAGACTTTGAGCAAGTTGCACATTGTCAGGTTACACGATCTCATGGTGAGCGTCTTTTGATCTCTATCTATGGTGGAAATTTCCCGCACGTACGACTTGTTTTGTCCACCAACCATAAATGAGAGCCAGCTAGGAATTGGTTGTTTGCATGTAATCAATCGCTCTGTCATCAAAGTGCCCTTTTCCGGATCAAACTCTCTTCTGAGCACATCCACGGCAACCACATGCGAGCTCACTTCGTTTGGATACTTCTGCCAATTGGCGGCGCTCACATAGTCCCACGAATAATCGTAGTATTGTGTTGCACAGAAAATTCTCATGTTCTTTTCAACAGGATCTGGTTCTGCTAGTCTTGCACTCTAGTAGATAACAACAAACACGTATAAAACAGAAAGAGACGTTATTGGCCTTTTTCACTGATAACCCTTTTAATTTTTTGTAGCAAAACTTTTCAGTGCCTTGCAGCGCTAGAAAAAATTAGGCTGATGTAATGAATTAAGTATGCACAACCAGGAGTCGTTTACGTCGTATATCAAACACCACATTAGTTTAGTGGAAATCAAGCCAAAGAACCCACCTCAGTCCTCTGAAACCTGAGATCTCCTTTTTTATAATGCTGTAGAACTGGTACAGAAGAAAGCCCACGAGGACGAAACCATTGATGGCGAAAGTTAGCTCGAAAGCTACCAGAATTGAATGGGTTAAGGCATATGTCCCTCAAGAACGAATGGCCTTCTTGGCGGTCAGGATTAAAATATTCCCGGGTGGTAATACCCGTGAAAGCCATGCAGACATGGTATACCAGCAACAAAAGTGGATAAATTATTGTTAGTGCGGCATAGATGCAGAGAAAAAGTGTCAATGGACTGTTTTGGTAGGCATTCGATGCCGTAGAAAGTCTATAGGACGACAATGCCAACAAGAGAGCATCATCTATAATTGCTAGACACAGAAATGAAATGAAGTACCAATGATTGCGTTGTCCGACACAGTTAGACAGCCAGGGGCAATGATGATCCATATTCAGGACACAGGCGTTGCATCGAGAGCAATGCGATGATCTGACGGGTCTCCAGATAAAACAAGAGGTGCAGTATTTGAGTGTGGTTTGATGGCGAAAATTTCCTTTGAATTTGGGGCCAGGCATCAAATAATGGTTGTAGTATTCAGGAGGTAGACCAGCCGAGGACACATTGTCCACCAGATGTATGTTTCTCGGTAGTATTCCTGGATCCAGAAAGACAGCTTGGAAGAAGTTTTGGAGAGTTAGAGTCCATGTATATGCAAGAATAATGACTGGAGCCGGTGACACTGTATGCCAACACCAGGCGGCGTCAAAGACGAGAAATATGACAAATGGAATCACCAACAGCACAAGAGAAACCAGGAAAAAAGGGAACTTGAAGCGGGAAGTCACGCCTATTTTGAGGACTCGTAATCTGCCTCCAAACAGATAGTAATAACGGGACACAGAGAAGGCCTGATAGTTGTATTTAGGGGACTGGATAGTCTTGGCTGGATTGGTGAATAGCCAGTTCCAGAACCCGGGACTGGGGCTGGAACTTTGAGTTTTCAGCTCTTTCAGATCGCCAAGAGCGGAATCTGTCATTCTGACATCTTGTGGGGGTCACGAGTGTACAAGTGATGGAGTCTTTGTAGCAGAAAGCTCTTCTGTGGAGTATTTTGATAGACCACGGCACATTTTCTGGGAACCCAGTGCCACGGCCCTTTCTCTCCTGGTGTACGGTTGGGCTTTTTGGTTGTTCTCCTCCCCGGCCGTTGGCTCCCAGGAGCTTCCCCCGGGACGGGGTGGAAAAAGTTTTTCGCACAGCCTTGGGTTTTTGACCACAGGAGGAGGAGACGGGAATGTGCAGGGAGGCGACGCACGATGGCGCGAGCGCCACCGGTGTGTTTGTGCTACTGGCTCGGTAAGTTTTCCGTGCCGGGACGGGATTCGCGAAGCCCGCTCCCGCTTGTGCCTCAGGAGTCTCACTACCAGGGTTTGGTGGATTCCCAGGGTTGGGCTGTTGAACTTTTTAACTGTTTGCACGGTTTTTTCTGGGAGGGGGCCCTTGCGGTAGCAGGAGACCAGGACACCAGGAGCCAGCGTGGTGGTTGCGAGCGAGCAATAAGAAAGGGTTTACAGAGTGATTGAAGATACAATGACAGACGAAGTTAAGAGTGCTAAGGATGCCGTAAGTGATTATGATTATGTTTACGTTTATGTTTACGACGTTGTTTGTTTACTAACTGTTGGGACCAGTTGGTTTCTGCATTGGTTGAGCTTTCCAAGGCCGCCAGCGATGCAAGCAAGGCAACCTTCATCTTCTTTAATGCGTTAGAGAACAACAACACCGACAGGTCTATTTTTGAGGACCTAATGGTCCCGATTGTGGGCCATGACTCGGGTCAGTTGCTGGCTGGAATAGGGGGATCTCATGACAAGAAAGATGAAAAGAAAAAGAAGAAGATTCCACGGGATCCTAATGCTCCAAAGAAGCCATTGACTTCTTTCTTTTTGTATTCGAACGCAATGAGAGACATCATTGTCAAGGAGCGTGTTTTGAGTGGTGAAACGTCTTTGTCGCAACCAGAAATCGCCCAGGAGACTTCTAGAAGATGGAAGGAGTTAAGCGAGCCAGAAAAGGCAAAGTGGAAGGACCTCTACGAGGAGCAAAAGGCAATGTATGAGGAAGAAAACAAGAAATATCTGCTTGCCAAGGAGACAGGAGCTGCTTATACTGCTCCCAAAAAGCCAGAGGTTGCCCCAACTCCAGCTTCTTTGAAGAAACTGGACCACGAGGGTAAAAAAAAAGACAAGAAGAAGAAGAAGAAGGATAAGTTTTTGGAGCAGCCTTGAATTTGTTTCGATTTTGTTGTACAGATGCCTTTTGTCGACTTACTTTGAGATTTCTTACATTCCTTGCCTTTGATTTTGGCTAACTACCTTTTTTTGATATTAATAGGAAATGTGTATTTTAAGATAACTAACTATTCTTTTTGAAATGTCCAAAGAGATATCAAGAGTGAAGAAGAAAGAAAAAACCGTTGTTCTCATACCGTCTGTGGCTGTGTCTGTAAAGAGTCCTGTTGTTGTGTCACTTCCTGAGTGTCTAGGTTTTGCTGTGGAGATCGCAGATCGATTTCTGACTCTGATGCTGTCTTTGAAACCGGCTCTGGCAATGGCTCAACTTCCGTGGTGAGAGTTTCTGGAGATTCGCTAGCAATTATGTCCGAGTGCGCCTTTTTTAGATGGAAGTAAACCCCGTGATACGACGCGAAGGGAGCTTTGCAGAACTTGCAACTGAATGCCTTCTCGCCGTACTTGATGTACATGTCCGACATTTTGGCATTCACCGCACCCGGTCCAAATCTCCGTGGTTGGAAAGAGTTTTTAGCTGCCGTTTGTCTGGCCGAGTCAGAAAGCAGAACCGAAGATGGAGGAGAAACAGAAGGCCAAGACTTTGCCTGTTCATCTTGAGAAACTGTGTTTTGCGGGTCTGAAAACTCCTCAGGATGAAGAGTTCGTTTGTGTTGATAAAGGGCAACGTAATTGGAATATAGTACCACTCCAGGAGGACAAGAGTCACACTGATAGAGACCAAACTGGGTGACTGTGTATTTGAGAGACCTCGTAGAAAGGGAAAGCGGACGTGTTTCTGTAGGAGTTGTTATTGATGTTTCTGTAACCTCAATCGCTTCACTACGAGGAGCAGACGTCAAAGAGGTTGTATTTGCCGAAATTGAAGATGAAGGAGGCGGCGAATTGGTTGAGCGAGGCGATTTTGATATGGAGTCATTATACGAAGCACGAGAACCGCGATTTTTGAGTGACCCCTCTTGGACCGACTCTTCCAGTTGTCTCTTTGTGGAGTTTCTCGAAGACCTTGATCCCTGAGTTTCGCCAGCCGAAGACGGTTTGAGACCATTTTCGCTCTGGAGGCTCTGTTGGGACTCTGTGTAGGCAGAAGTTGTGTAAGGTTTGATTGGTCTCAAATGACCCTTCTTGTCCTTCACAAGACTCCTGGAGGTCTGTATGAGCTGTTCTTTGGAAACCTTGAACCTACTGGCCAACTGGTTCAGCGAAACCTCCGGCCATGGTTTCACCACCTGCTGTTTCTTTGATGGCCTCTCCATGATCTCCGACTCTGAAAGAGCCGGGGTGCTATACATCGGGGTAAATCCCGGTGGAGTTGACTCATCGGACTGATGACGGGTCACTTTTTCGACTTTCAATGGTGAAACGTCTTTCTTTTCTGACTCTGGTTCTTCATTGCTCAACAGGCTTCCCAGGTCTTCGAATTTCTGTAATTTCTTGTTCAACTCTTGAACTTCTCCCTGTAATGCCAACACCGTGACAAGCAACTTGGAGATCACTTCATCGTGATCCAAAGATGCAATATAACCGGGCTCATTCAACCTTTTGGGATCCACCTTGAGACCTTCAAGCAAAGACATTTTTTATCTTGTTTGACTGTCTTGTTTCCTCCTTTTTTTACCCTTTCCAACAAACTTTTACCACTTATCCTCCTTTGACCTGCCCATTTCAATTTTCGGGACAAATTGGGCAGCGCACTGAAATTTTTGTGTTCTGGTGCAAGGAAGCACCAATAGGACGATCGACGCACTGTTTCCATTATGCAGAGCATAAATATAGTGCGCACGACTTGTGTGGGATATGCCGAATTTTTCAAATTTCTTCCACAAGAGCTTTCTTTACAGAACGGTCTTCATGTACAACCATACTAAGGGAGCTGGAGATTCAAGCATAATATGTTGGGGAGACTTGTGGTCGCCAGAAAAAGTATGGCCACGGTCGCGGCCGTGACCAGACCTTCTTCCAGAGCTTTTTCCTCTTCCAAGAGTATGTTGAATGTGAAAGATAAACTTCAGCAGCTGGAGTCGAACCTGAGATCTGTTGAAAACGAAAGCTCCTACAGACTGGACGACGGATCATTGATTCTCAGACCAGATTTGTGGAAAGGACTCCCTGATGATACAATTTTGGGTTTGTATAGACAGAGAGTGACTATGTTGGGAAAAGATTACACTAGATCTAAAGAAGAGCTGAATGCACTTCTTTCAACGACTAGCAACGTTTACGAGGCAGAAATGGTGGAGAAAATGTACTATGATACCGAAGCACAACATTTCGAAGCAGATGAAGAAACAAACTATGAGGATTACATTGCCGAAGGTGACTTCATGGACGAGCAGGACGAGCCAAATGAATACGACGAGCACCCGACAAAGGCACAGGACATTGTCAGAGATTTCAGAGATCAGCTCCAGTTCAATCGAGTTGCAGCATATGAACTTCCACATCTTTCGAAGTACAGACAAGAGTACATTCCGGTTCCGGTGACGGAAAAACCAGTAGTCTATCGCTACACAACTTATCTGGGAGAGAGCCACCCTGCAGAAAGAAAAGTTGTTTTGTCCTTGAAAGTTAAAGATCTAGGCCTTGGAGAGCAGGAAACACATAAATTGAAGTTACTAGCAGGAGCCAGATACGATCACACCACAGACGTTTTCAAAATGTCGTCAGACAAGTTTCTAGAACCGGCACAGAACGCTTCATTTTTGTCTGATGTTTTGGATGATCTAATTTCAGAATCGAAGAATGATCCCCAGGAATTTGCCGATATACCTTTAGACACCCGACATACCGATGCAAGGCACAACAAAAAGCAGCATAAGCTGAAGAAAGTATTTGAGTTCCCTAAAGAATGGGTGAGACCGATCGCCAAGCAGGATAGAAAGATCAGTTTCCACGATGAGCTGGTAACAGATGAGTTGAATTTGACAAATAACAAGCACAAGGTTTAGTGAGTTTATGGAGATATTCCGATGTAAATAGATCGAAACATAATTCGAGCTCCGCTCAAATCTTACCTCATAAATCAGTATGATTGAATGTATTACAGATTATTTGTAGTTCATACAGAAAAAAAAACAGTAGACAGCTGCATCCAAGATAAACAAGGTTCTATGGCACGTCATAACAATCAAGATGGGAGCTGTAAGGTCAGAACGATTCATTACAAAAACACCTCTAGTTGGCTATATACTGTATGCACTGGAGAGACATTTCCATATTTTTTTCTGTGATACATCCGTGCACCACTTGTTATGTAGTCACTTTTCATTTCACAGAGAAAGTTTCGGATAATCGTAACTTGTATCTTTGTAGAACTTCGTTGTGAATACGATATTGATTGACCATCACAGAAGGGGAGTGCCCCCTATTTATAACAATTGTACAATAGAGACTTCAGTATATTGGAGCTTTCGAAATGCCTCCAAGATACGGTGCAAACAGACATCGGAAGGGCAAAATACCTCCAAAGAAGAACAATAAGTCTTTTCAAGCTTCACCACCAGCTGATAGTTCCATTCCAGCAGATACCAAAAACCCTTCTGAGATACTTCGAACAATAATAAACGATCTTAATTTGAGCTATGACTCTAGCTTAGGAGTTGTACAAGGAGACGTGATGTTTTCGACTCCTAGCGAGACTAAACTGCAAGCTTTGAAGGGGTCATTGGAGCAGTTGATCAAGGAAGTGGAAGAAGGAATTAAAAAAGATAAATTGCTTCTTGCTAGTGTTGAGGCTGATATTGTTGCGCTTGATGGTAAGAGTGTTCTGGAGCCAATGAGCGTGAAAAAGGAAGGTGAATTAGATCTTGAAGATGTGAAAGTGGTACATGGAGAAGAGTCCACTGAAGATGGGGCATTGGAGACTCCACAATCGAATGAAAAGCGTAAGAATCAGAGAGATGATCAAGAGGAGAATGAAGAGGATGAAGAGGATACGGAAATCAGGCCTCCAAAGAAGAAAAGAAGAAGAATAATCTTGACTGCTAATGGTGAGCGAAAAGAAATCACTCCTGGCAAAAATGAGGGGAAGCCTGATGATGTCAAGTCTGGTGCTTCGGACAGCGATAATGAGCTGGACGAGGAATATAAGGTGAAGGAAGAAAATGAAAATCAGAGTGGGAACGTTTTGGCTGCGGCAGCTTATCAAGAAAGCGATAGCAAGGGTTTCATTGCTTCAGTTTATGCGGGAAAATCTCCTGTTGATTTCTATGTCGATGAACTTTTGAGGTCTGCAACTCGAGATCTGGACCTTTATGATGAAGAACAAATCAGAGAATCTGCGGCAGATGACAACGAATACTACAGACGCAAATACGCAGTTGCACGATACCCTGAGAGTGATCTGAAAGATCTTCTCCCTGGAGAAATTCCTATGACGGACTTCTCCAATGCGAAACCTTCTAACCAAATTGCATTCACGTCATTTCAAGCATACGTTGATCCATTTTTCAGAGTCTTCACAGATGAAGATCTACGACTATTAAGAACCAAAATAATTCTGAGCAGCAATCTCCCGAGAGATTACGATGAGAAAATAACTCCTTTTGAGGTTCCAAAGCTGGGACCATTCTATTCGGATGTCTGGTACGAGGATGACGTGCAAAGTGGTCTTATTAAAGACACAGGAGGCTTCAGTGCGAAGAAACAGATGGAAATAAACATGACCAACATGGTAGAGCCAAAATCGTCTTCTCAGTTTCTCACTAATGATGTATTGGAGACTGAAGATGTTTCTTGTGGACCGCTTGCTTCCAGAATCCTGGCGGCTTTGATTAAAGACGATGCAGATGAGGCAGAGGGAAACGAAGAAGCCAGTCTCAAAGGAACCCCAATGGAGACAGGCGAGGAAAACGGCAACGAGGTTTCGAGTAACGGGAATCAAACCGATACTGCTGGTGCTGCTCCATCGTCGTCGTCATCTGCCTTGGCTGACCAGCAGGGCTGGAAATCATCTGTTATCAAAACAGATTACAAAAGTTTAGAAGACAGACTCAAGCGTGAGCTCAAATACATTGGAGTCTATATGAATGTGGAGCAAATTCTAAATGATCCAAATTTTGAACAGGATTGGATGGAGAATAAGGAAGATGACGAAGTTTCTACAGAATTGAGGCATCTACAGAAAGAATTGAAAGCTGTACGAGTTCGTAATGTCAAGCGCAAAAAGAAGCTCATTCCTGTGATCGAAGAACAAATCGCTTGGCAAGAATATCTCTCTATTTTGGAAGATTTAGACAAGCAGGTGGAGCAACATTATCGAAGAAGAATCAACGTGGCTCCCAAAAAATCAAAAAAACGAGCCACTGGCACTCATGTGCACCAGTCCAACAGCAATTCCAAGGAGAAGGAAGAATTCTCAAACCAGAATTTGGTGTCCACCTCTTCGTTCAAAAGTCTTCTTGAAAAGAGAGAAAAGTGGATTTCTAGGATTGGTCCACTTTTCAAAGATCCAGTTCAAATGAGAAGAATCCCTTCGGAGTCAATTTTCAAGGATCTCAATAGCGATAAGTTCAACGAGAATGAGGACGAGGCGGAAGAGGGTGACCAAATGGGCGACGATGTTGATGTTCTGGCCAATGGCCACAACATGAGCGCTGTTCAGGGCGAGGCCTTGGGCGAAATGCAGGAATAGAAGGATTTTTGTATGTACTCAAGTACTGTTAACGGTGCACAGTTGTAAATGAGATTTCGAGAAGTTCAAAAATTAGCCATAACCAATGATTCATTTTTACTAACATAATGTGCTACGGACTGGCACAGAAACTTGGGTAGAGCGATTGCGAGTTAGCAGCCATTCACAAGACTTTTCGAATTGACACCCAATCACTGAGTGTCTTTCTCGAATTGAAAGAGCTTATATGAAGTTGTTGTGTCAGTGTTTTGAGAATGTTTGATCGAAGAAAGTTACAAGACCTGAACTTCAACGACTACAGCAAGCTTCGAAATGACACCTCTGAGCCTGAATACGTGGCGATATTGGAGATCTTTGCATTTGGAACATTAACGGATTATTTGAACAACAACAATTTACAAAAACTGAGCGATTCAGAGCTTCTAAAACTTCGACAATTGACTTTGATGTCACTAGCATCTGAAAATAGAGAACTCTTATTCGAAAACATACAGCAAGCTCTACATACTGACTCGATCATCACTACACTGTTGCAAATATCGGGGACTCCATTGATCTCTTTCAAAATCAACCAGGTTGCTAAATCTGTCCATGTCAGATCTGTGGCATCCCGAGACATATACATCGCTTCACGAGACAAACCCCTAGAAGTACTGGACATTGCACGAGTTTTGTCAATCGACTCATTGATCCAGTATCTGGAAAACTTCCGGGATAAAAAACTTCAAACTGCAGTGAGAAGAGCAGGTTCGCTCGATCAGAATCAAAGGCCTTCCGATACCGCAGGAAGACTGGGAACCAAAAGAAGACTTGAAAATTGAGTAATAATGTATGTAATAAATAGCAGACATGATTTATGCTGTCCACAGTCTCTTGGCAATGCCAACGAAACCATCCTTCTCCTTTCTCTCGATCTCGTACACACCGTAGCCTGCCGCTAACGTTCCAGCTCCAAGCACATACATGGCCACCTTGTGCCATACACCATACACTCTTTTTGGGATGTAGTCAATGATACAGCTCTGGAAACCAGCGTAACAGTGGTATAACAGTAGAGTGCCCATAATAGAGTCTGCTAGTGGATATGTTGTTCCTGTGATGAATGGTGTGATCACCAAAGGAGCCATTCCAATGGTCACAATCCTCTCACCTGTCCAGTGCCATGATCCATGTGCTTTGTCTGCTGGAGGAGGAACATAAGCGTCGTTCACAGTCCCCACAATGAATCCCGGAGGTTGTGGAATGGTCTTAATGAAAGTTCTCGCAAGGACCGGCTTGACCAGTGTTGAGCCCACTGTACCTGGTCTGACACTCACAGTCTTAACACCCAATCCAACTCTCGATAACATGATGATCGTCCGTCCTTGAAAAAAGATCAAGTGGTTATAAAAAAGAAGACAATATTAAAGACAATATTGTATACCTAAAACTTGCTCCTCTTCCCCAGACCGCTTATTAAATCCTCAGCCCTGATTGAACAAATTCTCGGACATTGGTCGGATTACCGCGACTCGTGAATTTTGGCTGGGTGCCAAATTTGGGCCTTTACTAGCACAAATCTCTTGAATGTTCAGGAATAATGGGTATCTAAAGAATACAGACCAACGCAGCAACCACCTCCTAGTGACTGGCACTGTTTTGCACCAATATTATGTTCGTTCCTGACATATGGAGCTCAATTCTTTGTCCCGGAATTTTTTGATGACGGATATTTTGTCTTGTTATCCGAGCAGGAGTCGGAAGTTTTGATTATCTAATCAACATAGACATGATGGAGCTCTGCAGTTGTGATCTGTCGGAAAATCGGTCACCCGGATATAATCATAGTTAAGTAACGACTACAAATGTTACCCGGACTGAATTGCAAGAGCAAGTTATGTTGAGTGACTAGAGTAATGATATTATACACACCGATCGCAATGGCTGGAGGACATCAACTTTTGATATTCCAACACTTGACACGAGCCCCCATTTGAGTCGCAGATTTCTTGATACAGTAGTGACTGGCCTTAATTTTTCCTCTGGGAGGAACTAGTTCAAGATGTGGCTATTTTGATGCACCAGCCTTGACTAGTGGCTGGTGATAAATTTTGATTTATTTATTTTTAACTAGGTCGAAAGTGCTAAAGGGTAAATTCAAAATCACATTCCAGCCCTTGTTCGATTGATCTTACTAGAATTTCCCACTGCTGTAGCAGAATGCTACTGGACAACAGGGAGTCCAAAACTTCTGGTTCCAGCGAGAACAAGAAAGGAAGCATTTATGACCCAGACGGGATACCCTACAACTATATTATAGTTATAGATGCCGGTTCGAAAGGCTCAAGAGCATACGTTTACAACTGGCCGAGCACGCGATATCTTCTCGCAAATGGAAAAATAGGTTTGGGATCTGAACATCTTTGTCTGGTTGAACGAATCGATGTAAACGAGAAGTCTCTTCCCACAGTTTCCTCGGGTCACAAATGGTACAAGAAAATCAAACCCGGTTTGTCAGAATTCAACGAGAATTCTTCAAACATAGGGCCAAAATATCTCAATTATTTGCTGCGCAAGGTTTATGATGTGATACCCATCGAGCAACATTATCGCACTCCTATATTTCTACATGCTACAGCAGGAATGAGACTTCTCAAGCCCAACGAACAAGACGAGATTCTTGAAAACACATGTTCCTACTTTCAAAAAGAGACAAATTTTTATCTTCCTGATTGTCGATGGCATGTGAACATCATAGATGGTGATATGGAAGGTTTGTTTGGTTGGATCGCCTTGAACTATCTCACAAAAACTTTGTCTCAAGAGCAAGAGTCCGTAGGGCTTCTTGATATGGGAGGCGCCTCAGCCGAGATTTCTTTTCAGCCAAACAAGCAGGAAGCTCAGGAGCATATGAATCAATTGATAAGACTTCAGTTAAGTACCATGGGTGCCCAAGAGCCAGATTTGATTTACGACATATTCTCAACGTCGTTCCTAGGTCATGGAATCTCGCAGATCCACCTGAAATACTTCAATAGCTTGCAGAAGTATGATACCGAAAGTGACGTGAATGAAAACGGTGTATTAGAGCATTACAAACTGATGGATCCCTGTTTACCAAAAGGTTACAACAAGGTTATAGAAATGGAGGACCAAGAAATTAGACTGGAAGGATTGGGAGACTCTGAAAACTGTGCAAATCTTGTTTATCAACTTGTTTCTAATAGGTGTGGAGCTCAGCAAGAAGTTTCTTCATATCTTCTTTCTGACTCCATGCCGAGCTTTAGTTTTGACATCAAAAAGTTTTATGGTGTCTCTGGATACTGGGACACTGTTTCCAATCTCCTTGATTTGAAAAAAGAGGAAAACTTTGAAGAATACGGAAAAATATACTCATATCAAGAAATCGAAGAGAAGACTTTGAAGATCTGCTCTTTGAGCTGGGACAAGTTGAAGAGATACAGAGACATGGATGAATCGGAACTAAGCGACCTCTGTTTCAAATCCACTTACTTGATCAACATTTTGCACAATGGATTGGGACTGAGCAAGAGCAACGGTACAAATTTTCAGGTGAATAATAAGATTGATGGGTCTGAGTTCACCTGGACCTTGGGACGTGCTGTTCTCTATGCCAGTGATGAAAGTTCAATGGAGTATTACAATTATCAAAATGACTATGATGAAAATACAGCTAAAAATTATTCCAAGATTGGCTATTATCACAATTCTGCTCCAGGATTGTTCATAAAAGGCTCCGAGTCCAGTGACGATTTATTGAGACCAGGATTTGAAATATTTGACCATTACGAGACCCCGGGATTCATGCGATATTTCAAGAACGGTGCGTCTTATTACGACGATAGTGATTCATATGTCGTTGACCAAGTGGATAAAAAATCCATTTTCAAGAGACATTCGTTCCTATTCTTTTGTGTCATCATTGTTTTGATTGCTACGGCAGTAGTGAACAAGTCGAGAGTCTTCAGAACTCTGAACGAGTTCATCATGTTTTTCATGACGTTATACGAAAGATTCATTGGAAAAAGGGGTTCAAAAGTGCGTTGGCCCTTCTATACTAAAATGAGATACAAAAGAGCAAGATCACTCGACTTGGAGAATAGTGATTATGACATGGAACTTGATTTTGTCAGCGATGATATACCACCTGCGGAAGGTCTCTCTCCATATGATGTGGAAATCATGGATAGTGACGAATGGGATATGAATGAGATTGATGATGATGTGATGTCAGGGTTTGATGATTTCGACATCGACGATGATAGTGATGATGGCATTGAGCATGCTCAGGGTTGATAGAATGCAAATAGCACAGACATCAAAGACAACTGAGAACTTATATAATATGTACAAATAGATAAACTCATGCTGAGTTTGTGTGCCAGCTGCGTAAGTCTTCTCGAAAGTGGACCTCATCCACAGGTCTAAACTTGTCCTTCAAACCGTCTTCACCACCCGTTCCATACCTTGACTGATCTCGGGTGTTTCCGAAGCTGTAGAAGGGGTCCCGATCTCCGTTATCCTCACGAGAAAAGTGATAATCGTAGTCTTGATATTGACTTTTCACAAGGTCCTCGTCTTTCAAATAACCTGTATCATATTTGACCGCATCAATATAGTTAAGACCTTCCTCGTTCTTCTTCCAGCCATTTCCGTTGTATTCGACAATGTCTCTAACACATTCCGATGGAGTATATTCAACATAATTGGTTCCCTTGAACTGCCAGGTGAACCGGTAGGCTTTGTTGATTATGTAGTTCAAGATCTCATCTTTCTCTTCTGTCAGCTCCCGACCGGAATCTGCAGATTGCAGAGAAGATTGTTGAGGCAACGGAAGACCAGTTTTGGGAGAAGAAACAGTGCCTTTCTTGGAGAGTTCAGCAGATGACGGTGTGGTAGGTCTTTGAGAGGAAGAGGGAGACTGAGGTCTGTTCCGAAGGTCGAAAGAGCTTGCTCGGGAGTGAGAGTGAGAGTCCTCAACTATTGAGCTTTTCAGTCCGCTGTACAATTGACTTGTCGATTTGTTCGGAATTGTATAGTTGTAGTTTTGTTCGGAATCTAAATGTTGTAAAAATAAAGAGAGTTTCACAATACAGTTTGTCTTGGAGTTTTTCAGCAAATATCTGAGTCCCTTTGGCTCTGTTTCATTCACATACTCTGTTAAGTTTAGCTCCAAGTTACCCAGTCGATCCTTTTTCCCTGTTTGATTGTCCTCTATGAAAAAAGTTACCACTAGCCATTTGTCAGATAAGCTGAAGTTATCTTTTGGATCTGCATATAGCTTGATGTTCTGCGTAATTTCACTGTCATTGCCAAATGAACACTTGTGGCTGACCACATCAAACTTTTTGGAAACTTCAGCTTCCCTGTGGTGTTGTTGGTGCTTCAGATTCTGGATCCTCTGATTGGTTATCGTGGTCACTGTGTGGCATTTATTGTTATCCAGTTGAGGAATGTTAACCAACTCCATCAGCTTGAGTCTCAGCTGGAACTGAACAGACCTATAATGGAACTTCAACATATTCTAATGGTTTTGGAACTGACTCTCGCCTCAACTGATGCTCTGAGGACTTCTGACCTCTTATCTACCAACGCTAACTTGCTCTCTAATATTTTAACAAGACACATTACAATACTGTACTGTACTCTTTAGATTGGAGATTATATAATCAAACATGAGAACAGACATCCGTAATTTACCACACAATAATTTGACCGGCAGTGGAAAACCTCAGCCCCATTCCTTCTTTACAATTACCTAAGCGGATTATCTCATTTCCAACGTCATTCTCCCGATGTTTTTTTTTCCTTGGACTGTTTTGTTTTATCTTTCAAGCTTGTGGATCGGTGTTGTTTGTTGTATATATCCTTCTTCTTTTGCAGCAAACACGATCCCAAAGGACTCTATTATAACTAGCAGCTATTGCTTTTGTTTGTCAAGCCAACAGTCCGCCATGTCGAATTGGAAAAAGCTGTTCAACAAAAGCTACAAGCACAGCCACGCTTCGGGATCGCCTCTGAGTACTGCAACTTCGCTGGACTCTCCCTCGCCTTCCGGAACAATCGGCCTCCAAGATAACCATTCGCAAACTCAAAAGTATGCAAACTCTTTTGACACAACCACCACAACGAATTCTGGTGGTAACTTACCCGAAGAGGACCTGAAAGATCCCAGAAGAACTCTTGTGAATGGCGGCGACCTTGACGGTGTTACGAATTCCGTGGGTAATTTAAATTTAGAAAACAGTCATCAGAGTACCGAGTTGGAACCCGAAACGATTATGAAGAATTTGGAGAGTACTGGTCCGGTCATGGAGAAGGAATTTGTGGATTCTCCAGTGAAACTAAAGCCGGGTCTTTTGACGGTCAAAGTATACTCCTCCAAAAATCTAGAGATTCCGGTTCCTCTGAAAATAAACAAACAAATTTTGAAGAAGCTTGCCAACATGGGCACAAATGTTAATGAAGACGAGCTGATCAAATGGATAGACACACTGAATGAAAATGGTGATGAGACCAACAACAATAATTTGTCATACTGTCTGCCATCTACACTATCTATAAATAGCACAAACGAGACGAACAAAACTGTTGTGACCAGTTATAGTCTTGTATATGCTATCATAGAGGTAGAAAATAGCAGTGAGAGAATTAACTCGGTTGGGAATACTATCTCCAATACAAAATTCAACAGTGTCACAACGTTCGATATCACATCACCGAACACTGCCAACGTCAGTATTCAAATATATGTCAGAGTTCCGGGATCTTTGTTGGAATCGGAAAAACAAGAAGACATATTGATTGGATGTCTGAATTTCAAACTCAATTCTTCGACTGTTTTCCATGACAACACTCAACAGGTGAGAATTTTGAATCATGAATGGAAAGGGCTTGTAAACCCTTTCACCGACGCACAGTTATCAGGAAGTTTGAACATTACTCTAGATTTCAAGCCATTATCTTTATTGTCAAAGAAGAGTTTAACAATTGAGGACTTCGATTTGTTGAAGGTTATTGGAAAAGGATCTTTTGGAAAAGTGATGCAGGTTCGCAAAAAGGATACAGGGAAAGTTTATGCATTGAAGTCCATCAGGAAGTCACATATAGTCAATAAGATGGAGGTTACTCATACCTTAGCTGAGAAATTTGTTTTGAGCAGGGTCAACTCACCGTTTATTGTTCCATTGAAGTTTGCTTTTCAATCGAATGAGAAACTGTATCTGGTTCTTTCCTTCATCAATGGTGGGGAGTTGTTCTATCATCTACAGAAGTCGAGACGATTCCCATTAATCAGAGCAAAATTTTACATTTGCGAGCTGCTGTCTGCGATAGAAACATTACACCAAATGAATATCGTCTACAGAGACCTTAAACCTGAGAATATCTTATTGGACTACCAGGGACACATAGCACTGTGTGATTTTGGTCTTTGCAAAATCAACATGAGGCTTGACCAGAAAACCAATACATTCTGTGGAACACCGGAGTATCTAGCTCCTGAGCTTCTCATGGGAAAGGGGTACACGCGAGTGGTAGATTTCTGGACACTTGGAGTGCTACTTTACGAAATGTTGACATCTCTGCCTCCATTTTACGATGAGGATGTGAATGCGATGTACCGCAAAATTCTAAACGATCCTTTGGTTTTCCCTCAGGACATTGATCTTCACACCAAGGATTTAATCACGAGGTTGCTCAATCGGGACCCAAAGAAGAGATTGGGTTATAATGGTGTGGAGGAAATCAAGAACCATGTTTTCTTCAAGGACATTGACTGGGAGAAGTTGAGTAACAAAGGATATATCCCTCCCTACAAACCGCAGGTGAAAGATTCAGCGGACATTTCCAACATCTCGAGCGAGTTCACTGATGAGAGGCCAATGGACTCTGTTGTTGATGACTTCCTCAGTGAGTCTGTCCAAAGACAATTTGGAGGCTGGACTTATATCGGAAGTAGCTTCAATCCTAACGTTAGCTAAATAGCACGTTTACGACAAGCCTTTTACAGTAATTCGAAACACCATAAAATTTATGAGATTTGATATAGATGTAAATCACGAAAATAGAAACCGCTTTTTAAATTAATGTACAGTGGAATATTAGATAGGTGGGCGAATGGTTCTATTTTGACCAAGTTTAAGCAAGGACCACCATGTCTTGCTGCGAGAAACACTTGTTTCGGGTCTTTATATCCGATGATCCGAACAACTTTACCAGCACGTGAAACCACCATCAACGGTGATGTTGGAACCAGTGGTGTATGAAGAAGCAGAGTTCGACAGCAGGTACAAGATTGAACCAACAAACTCCTTTGGCTCCGAAAGTCTGCCCATTGGAACACCGCTCAACCATCTCTGGTACATCTCATTGTTTCCATTGATCACGTTTTTGGTGAGAGGAGTGAGGATGTAGCCTGGAGATAGAGTGTTAACCCTGATGGAATATTTGGCCCATTCTGCAGCCAGAGACCTCACCATGTGGATGACACCGGCTTTTGACATGTTGTAGCCCACCTGAGGCTGTGGATCGTTCACGATTTCTCCCGACATGGAACCAACCATGACAATCGAACCACCTTTGATTCCATTCTTGATCAGGGGTCTTGCAAAGCCCTGAGCAACGAATAGAGAACCCAACAAGTTGACCTTGATCAGTCTCTCTGCATTTCTGGCTGGATACTCTTCAGCTGGGAAATTCTCGCAGTAGCCGGCAGTGTTGACAAGATGGAGAGGATACTTTTGGAAATCGTTATAGATGTCTTCGAAAACAGCGCTCACGTGCTCAGAGTCGGAAATGTCGCAAGCATATGAAGCCATTTTAGGGATAGCCTCTTCTTTGATTTTCAAGACCTCGATACAGAACTTGATGAGCTCAGCTTGAGTCTCCTTGGTTCTTTCAAGGTTCATGTCGAGCAAGGCGATTTCCGATCCGTAAGCTAGAAGGCCTTTCAGGATGGCATTAGAGAGTCCTCCGGAGGCACCTGTGACAACGGTCAATTCGTTATCAAGTCTGAATGTTGGAATGATGTCGGCCATTTTATGAGTGAATGAATAAGTTCAATAAGACAGAGAAGTTATTTGTCGTAAAAGAAAGAGCATCCAACTTATTCCCACCTGGTCCCAACATGCCCCTCTATTTATACATTCTGGCAAACATAAATTAAAATAGAAACCGCCTACAAAAAGAAACTCCAGGTGTGCCCCCCGTGCATGGGCCCTGCAAAAAAAAACAGAAAAGAAAAGTCGCTGGCGTAGAGAAAAACGTTCCGGCTGCTGTTAATGACCAGATTCCCTGCAAAAAAGGCAGCCCCCGGTGAAAATTTATCCCGCCATGGAGAGCGCATGGAAAAAATTTCAACGGAAATCCGAACCCGGAAATAACCCGAACAGCCTCCACAGGCGGGCTGTCACGATTTCTAGGGACGGCTGCGGGACGCTGCGGGACTCCGGGGCCTCGATGACCAGATCTCCCCGCCAGATAGAAAATTTCTGCGAACACCTGCCCACCGCAGAGATCCGCCTCGAGCCTCCTACGGAATCCCATTTTTGCCCGGGCTTCAATTTTTGCGGCAAAAGAAACAACGCGGTACTCCTGACCGTTGGGCAGCTGCAGTCAAAAATTAACTGAACTCCGATGGCAAAATACTTCCGCAATACACCGTAAAGACCTGTCCAAGGTCGTGAACCCTGTCGCGATTTGCGACAATCCATGTTGCTTGCATTCCGGTATGCTGTTTGCTCTGCTAAGCATTGCCGTGACAAATTCGCCAGCCAGCAAGTCCATATCCACCCAACCATAAATTAAACCGCAAGTTGTCCCAGCTTGTCAGTTCTAACCACTTCTCGGTGCACGGATGTTTGTTGTTCTTTCCTGGCGGTGGAAATCTGCCTACTGTGGCTCAATCCAGGGGACGCCACATTGGGATAATCGCGAGACTCAGTATCTGGGGCTCTCTTTGTGAAGTTTTTCACTCTTAATGAGACATCAGAGGCTACATTCACGCTAGGTAGGCCACTAGCTGGTACAACAAGATGACAGAACTGGATCTTGGAGAGGTGAATTCGGTCGCCGTTATCGGAGGAGGTCCTTGTGGAGCTGCCGTCATCAAGGCTCTAGGTAAAGATAATTCCTACAAGAAAGTGGTTGGTTTCGAAAGAAGAGCCACCACTGGAGGGCTATGGAACTACACCGATGAAAATCACAATTTGCAGACACTTTCAGTCCCTTCTATAGATGCCCATGATTCGTCTTCAATCGTCCCTTTCCAGACACCGGATCAACAGTACAGTTGGCCAAGTCCAGTCTATGAGCTTTTGGATACCAATGTTCCAATTCAAATTATGGAATACAGTGGTCATCCGTGGCCTCAAGATTCACTTCTTTTTCCTTCCAATGGCGATGCTTTACAGTACATCCAGAGCTATTCCAAGGAAGTGGAACAGGACATCCAGTTCAAAACTATTGTGGTTGATGTTCAATTTTTAGCCGGAGAGCCTCACAAATGGCAGATCACATATCGGAAAGTTAACTCGGACACTGATGGGGGCCTCAGAGAAAGTCCAACAGATCCAGATAAAGTGGAGTTTTTCGATGCCGTCTTGGTGGCTTCAGGGCATTACGATCTGCCATTCATTCCTGATAGGCAAGGTCTTGCCGAATGGTCCAGAAAGTATCCGCATTCAGTCTCCCATGCCAAGAGCTACCGTCATCCCCGTCAGTTTGAAGATGTCAAAGGTGAAATTGTGATTGTTGGGAACTCTGCATCGGGCTCCGATCTGGCCTACCAGCTTGCAACCCTGCTGAAAAAGCCCATCTATAAAAGTGTCAGATCAGAATCCAATCTTCCTGGTGGCTCAAGTGATTTGATCAAAGATGTTGTGGATATCAAATCTTTTGATCCAGAAGCGAGATCAATCGAATTTGTGGACGGTTTTGTGCTCAAGAATGTGGAAAAGGTTTTGTTTGCAACTGGGTACTTGAGACATTATCCTTTCCTGAAAAGCATTAACCAATCAGATAAACCAGTCGTTACAGATGGGGCAAGAATAAGACGTTTGTACCAGCAGTGCCTTAGTATCGATTATCCGGGTCTCGCTTTCATTGCTGCTCCTCGATACATTCTACCAACTAGAATCAGTGAAACCCAGGGGGCCTGGCTGGCCAAGGTTCTGAAAAAGAAGATCAGATTGCCTTCAGTGGAAGCCATGGGCCAGCTGGAGCTGGATAGATTGAAAGAAACTGGAGATTCACCAAATTTCCACAATCTATTCTATCCGGAAGACATCATATACACGAAAGAACTCAATAGACAAATCCAGACTGTTCCTGGATGGGAGAAGGGTCTTGTTCCTGTACCATGGAATTTGGAGGATCTTGCGTACAGAGCTTCTGCAACATCTTTGAAAGAAGCTTACATACGCTATAGAGAGCTCAATGATGGAAAAACTGTCACCAATGTGCAGCCGTTAATAGATCAAGTCGGCTTCAAGTTCAAAGAAGTCGATAGATCGCTCTTTGAGTCAGAATAGACACTTTATATTAGAGGTTCATTTCTTTATGTATATATATAGTGGAGTTTATTGAGACAGTATTCATGAAATGCCACCATTGATGTTCAGGGTCCAAACACTGTCATATCCGGAAAACTCCGCATTCTGATGTTCATCAGAGCTAAAGAGACACAAGTGATGTAATTTATCTTGCCAAAGGGGAATTGAGACCCCACTTCTGCACCACCTTGCTTTTTTAGAAGCTGCCACAAAAAGTGTTGGCAGAGTTTGCATCTAGAATAACGCCTTTCTGTCTCGCAGAGACCCTCTTTTAAAGTTTATCTGGGTTATCGGTGCTTATTTTTGCATCCAGAACATTCCATAAGCAGAACAATCCTGGAAATCTTCTTCTCTCATTGGCAAATGCATCATCAGCATAGATTTCTTTGAAAGCACGTAGGTTATGCTGAACCTCAATGTTAAAATCGTGGTCTTTTTAACCCTATTCGGAAGCTATTTGGACATTTTCTGTCATTTTATATACGTGTTTCTTGGCTTGTTCAACCAATGTACTGATAAGAATGATATGCTGTCAATTTTGAGTGTGTTTTTCCGGATTTGAGAGGTTATTTGGCTTTTTATCCAGGCCAGATAACAATAATCCTGATTCGAGAGTTTCTCAACAATCCAGCTCGATCCATACGTCGAGTTCGATGGGATATATAAATGAATCTACGTCCGATATGAAAAAAGCGTATAGGGTTCGATAGTATCCAGTTTAACTAATTTGAAGCCAACGATGGCGGGGAACTCTTTTGCTGGATTGGGTCTGGCTGACCTTGTTGCAGCGGCCAAGCGAGACAGTTTGGCAAATTTGGCTGATGAAACATCAACCTTCAGTGCTGCAGACATGGGTTACGTGATGTTTTGCACTGTCGGCGTTATGATATTGACTCCTGGTATAGGTCTTTTCTATGGAGGGGTTTTGAAGAAGAAAAATATGGTTCAAATGCTTTTCCAGTCATACATGGTTACTTGTCTCATAACAATTCAGTGGTTTCTTTTTGGGTACTCTTTGGCTGTTTCTCCATCCTCTTCTGCTGTCTGTGGAAACTTTGATCTGGGAGCACTTGCCGCTTTAGGGGCAGGACCCTATGTGGACGGAGGATCGATTCCATCCATCATTTATTTCACATTTTCTGTTTTCTTCCCAGTTGCAACCGTCCAAATTTTTGTAGCAGCCATTGCCGAAAGAGCACGGCTTCTTCCATCACTTGTGGTTGGTTTCATTTGGTGTACTGTGTGCTATTGTCCCTTTGCGTATGCAACCTGGTGTGCCAATGGGTGGCTGTACAAGCTTGGAGCTCTTGATTTTGCCGGTGGAGGCCCGGTCCATATCGCCTCGGGTGTTTCATCATTCGCATTTTCCATGTTTGTTGGTAAGCGTAAAGACTGGAAGGATCCAAGAACAAACAAAGACTACTTGCCTGGCAATATCGTTGCAGCTTTTGCGGGAGTTTCCATCATTTGGTGTACCTGGCTATGTTTCAATTCCGGTACTCTATTGTCTGTCAACACCAGAACTGGTTACATTATGGCCAACACGCAAATAGCTGCTTCTGCAGCCAGTTTTGTGTTTGTGATCGTGGACTATTTCCTCGAAGGAAAGTGGAGTTTGGTTGCAGCTTTTGAAGGTGCCATTGTGGGTTTGGTTAATATAACCCCAAGCTGTGGATTCTATTCCCCATACTGGGCATTCATAACGTCAGGTTTTGTTGCAGCATGTTGTAGATTAGTCTACAACATCAATGAATGGACAGGAGTCGATGATAGTACCAGATCGTTTGTTGTTCATGGAATTGGAGGAATTCTAGCCTCAATTTGCCTGGGAGTTTTTGCTTCGCCGTACCAGGCAGGCTTGGACGGGGTCACTGTGATCGAGGGAGGCTGGATCTTTCACCATTGGAAGCAGATGGGATATCAGTTTGCTGCTTGGACTAGCATAGCCATTTGGTCTTTCGTGGCTACTTACATTATTTGCCTGGCTGTTGATAAGATTCCTGGCTGTTCTTTGAAGCAGAACGACGAGCTTGAGCAAATGGGTTTGGATCGCTTTGAGATGGCGGAAAACGATAACCTGGGTGACTTGGAGTTTTACAATAGAAAGAATTCCGAGAATTCTTATGGTTTGACAGAGGTTATTGCAGGAGTTGGCACTTGCACTGAAATTCATGAATCCAAATTGAACCATCATGTGACCACAGAAGAGGTGTGACAAATAAAATGGAAAAGTAGAAATTTTAATGAACGAGTTTTAATAGTTTTATTTGCACAATTTGTAGGACGACTGATCAAGTGATAATCAAACGTCATAGAAGGTCCAGGCTGAGCTGGGTCTACAATTACGACGACTGATTTCTAGTAGTCTTTTTTACGAACCGTAACTTGATACATCAATAATTCATCATTCATAAAATCATGAGCCATCTCAAAGGTTACTCAAAACAACAGAAAAGGCGAGAATGGCACAGGTAAGCTTAAACAAACAAAACATCAAAAAACATTAGGCAACATGAGATCGCCTAAACAATAGGCATTGATTTCATGTCGACAGTGACGTATGGGCTTTCTGGATTGCACTCGACATCCAGGTCGAGAGTCCAGTGTCTATCGATTTTCTCGTTATCATATCCATGATTGGAGTAGTCCTTGAGATGGAAAAGAACTCTTCCATCTTCTTTACGTTCAATCACAGCTTTCTCAAAGTTATAGTCCACACCAGAATAGTATTTGATATCTGGGAGCAAATGTTTTTGAATATGGTGGTTCAAATGTCTAACGAACTTCTTGGATCTGGAGTTCATGGTTGGTTTGATTTTTTCCACGTTATTATGGATGGAGCTCAGGACGAATGGTGGCAAATAATTGAGCTTCAAGTGATAATAATCGTATTCATTATCCCAAGTCTCATCCTTCAGAAATTGGTCAAATGCATAAACGTCGTCAAATTGTCTAACAGGAGGCTCCAGAATGGCGATCTTGACCTCTTCTTGACTTTCGTCTCCACTCGAGGAGGAGGAAGAAATGACTGATGATCTTCTGGAAGATGGAAGAGGAGTCAAGTGGTCGAGATGGGTTGGTTCATTTTGAGAATAAGTGGAAACCTTCTTTTTACCCATTGTTGAATAAAGACTGGAGAGAAACTACTGTCGACTGGTGTTCCAATAAGAACCTTCTATATCTACTAAAACAAAGTAGGTATATTGTAAAGAAGAAAGAAAACGTTAAAGAAGATTGTCCCCGGGGCCGGGAAAGCAGCTATTTATGCAACTACCATATGACCATTACTAGGCCTCTGAACATTTCCCCGATTTCCATTCTCAGATAAATCAACAAATAGGGGTCGGGGTGTTCCGAATGATGGCAATTCCTAAGTCGGAAGAGTTTCAAGTACGTCAGAGTCTTGTGGCCAATGATAATTGGCCACAAATAAAAATGACCTCTTCTGTTGCTTATTTTCTCAAAAAAGGAATGTACACTTGTGGAACCACCAGGTGGATTACGGAAATTCACCAGGTTTTTCCAAAAGGCAGCCTCTCAAAGTTTGATAGACCCCCCACAAACTCTCTATTGGCTGTTCTGATTATTCTGGTAGCAGCGCACGTACGTGTGGAAAATAGCTTAGAAAATCCGATTTCCCCAGAAATTCAACAAATGACTTTCTGCGAACGAGAGAAAAGAAAAGTTGCTCACACGAGAGTCATCATTCCCTGCACGCAGGGCAATTCATATATACCTGGAAGGGTGGATGACAACTCAGTATGACACAGGCTTCTATGCGGTAAGAACCTTTCCATACTGATCCGAAGCTGTTTGTTTCTCTTCCACACTCATGGAGAGCGTCTTTCAACGATCGGCAGACCGGTCCAGTACTTACGGAACCACTGGGCTTAGTGAACGCATTTCGGACAATTCTGATGGTGTTACTATTTGTCCTCAGAAAATGGGGTTTGTGTGCGGCTCAATGTGAGCGCACAAAGTTTCAGCTCCACAGACGCTGACGTAATGAGCAACCCACCGAGCAATTTTTGTCTCAGCTCAGCGTGCAAGGGTGTGAGGTTGACGGCACGTGTAAGAAAGGACAGAAAGGTATAGGGCCAAGATCAGTGGTGGGGCTTTTTTGAAACGGTTTTTCAAGACAGATAGACAGATAACACTGATTTACACGGAAGTAGTACAGCCTGAACAGTTGATAGATATATAATGGCAACCTCAGTTCAAAAGCATGTTGGAAATCCATTCTCACTTTCGCTGAGTTGGGTTGTTCTCTTTCTTGGTGGAGATGCATTGTGGAAGATCTCACACTTTCCGTTGACAGTTCCTCTACAAAAGGGAGGCCATTCACAGTTTTTGACGAACTTGGGTCTGGGATTTAGTGTTGCGTACTTTGTGAGCAACATCGTGATTCATCTGTTTGCAATTCAAAATGCTGCAAAGTTCAGACAGTACTTCAATGCTCTAGCTGTGAGCATTGAGTTTGTCATCACCTTCGTGTACTGGAGTCTTAAGCTTTCTGACGAGTCAATGATTCTCAAAGGCCAGAGATTACCATTAGAACTAGATTTGAGAAGTCATCTGATGCCTCTAGTTGCTTTGGTGACAGACTACTTTCTTTTCATGGATACTTGGACCGTCAGCACGTTCGAGGCCCTTGGACTTACCTATCTATGCACCATTGGCTACTGGTTCCATCTGGAGAACCTTCTCGAGGGGGAAGCTGGGTATCCATATCCTTTTCTGGATGTCGAGACCCCTCTGCGCATAGCAATCTTCGCTGCTGTGGGTTTCACGGCCTTCCTATCCTTTATTTTCTTCCGCAAGATACATCCGCAAGCTCTTTTTGGAATCAAGCATTCGAAGAAAGAGTAAACGTCATAAAGATATACACGAGATACATGTTTTTCTGATTTGAATACTCTCTATGATAAAACAATTATGTATATGGCTTGTGAGTGTAATGGGATAGTTCATAGTGGCCAGGAAATCTCCCCATAAATTAATGAACGCGAGCTGCTAGTAGATAAATAAAAAATATGAGAAAAAAGGTTTTATCAGCAACGATACATCTTAGAAGAGTCGACAACCTCTACTTTGACATATACAGCCACTGTTTGCATTAATGAAGACACATTTCTGGTGTTTCTGCCTTTTTTTGATAGTAAGTGTCTCCTTTGGACTCGGATTAGGTCATGTTGGGCAGTCTGTCGTCGGCTTGTACGAAAAATTGCTGTCACCAATAAGAGCTTTGGGGACCGAGAAATACGTTCCCGGTGATTTCGTTCTCCAACAGTTCATCAGCTTGATTGAAAATGCTGAAGAAACAATCCAAGATGTACAGGTAAACCCTTTTCATTACTCTCGTGTGCCGAAGGAAGAGCATCCAATTGACTTATCTACCTACAGAGGCCAGTATGTGCTAAGAATTAGCAACTGGAGAAACCAGGAGACCAAAAATATGATTCTAGAAGCTGTAAATGCGGAGAACATCAGTGTCTGGGAGGTCTCAACAGCACATAAATTTGTGGATGTCCAGATATCTAAGAGAAGTGGCATTTTACTTCTCACTAGACTGCTAGAGAACGACCCGTTTGCCCATTTTGAAATTTCTCTGATGATCTCAGATCTTGCACAAACAGTATTTGAATCATATATTCCGGAAATCCACCAGGATGAAACAGAAATTACAGCTACAGACTTGTTTTTCAAAGGATATCGTGATTTGACTGCTATCTACAATTGGTACGACTTACTTGTCCAGACATATCCAGACCTTCTCACTCAAGAATGGATAGGCCAAACTTTCGAGGGAAGAGATATGATAGCTCTGAGACTGACAGCACACAAAGGGTCGTCAGGAACTCCAATAAAAACTGTGGTTATTACTGGAGGGATTCATGCCAGGGAATGGATCAGCGTTTCCACCTCTTGTTACGTCCTTTACAAGTTGTTGCAGGATTATGAGAAAAACAAGAAGAAAGCCACTTTCTACCTGAAAAATCTAGACTTCCTATTTCTTCCAGTAATGAATCCAGATGGCTATGAGCACACCTGGAACACTGATAGGCTATGGAGAAAAAACAAGCAGCAAACCTATAATCCTCATTGTTTTGGCTTGGATATTGACCATTCATTCAATTTTCATTTTACGCCAAGTACTGAGTCTCCTTGTGGTGAGAATTATCCTGGCGAAGGCGCTTTCGAGAGCCTGGAGAGCTATAATTGGGACAAATATTTGAATGAGACCAGACATGATCACCCAATATATGGATACATTGACTTACACTCCTATGCTCAGGAAGTGTTGTATCCGTACGCTTACACTTGTAACGAGATGCCTAGAGACGAGGAAAATCTGTTAGAGCTCGCTTACGGATTGAGTCAGTCCATCAGGCTTTCCAGTGGAGCAAGATACGCAGTGTTGAGTGCTTGCGAGGATAAAAATTCAGACCTCCTTCCTTCGATGGGAGCTGGCTCAGCATTGGATTACATGTATCACAACAAGGCGTATTGGGCATTTGTGCTGAAGCTGAGAGACACTGGAACACATGGATTTTTACTGTCGTCCAAGTATATCGAGCCTGTTGGAAGAGAAGTTTATGCCTCCATAAAATACTTCTCTTCTTTCATTCTATCGAATAATTGAACAGATACGTTAAAAAATGTACATTTACGTAATTATCTATCAAGTAACCGACTATCAAAATTTCTTCAAGACCGGGAGAGGCTTGCCCTTTTGGACCATTGAAGTAATCAGTTGGAAAACAACCTCTGCAGCATTGGTAGCTGTTATTTCAGCAACATCAAATTGAGGAGAAACTTCCACGACATCTGCACCGACCAGGTTAACATCAATGTTTCTGAGTAGGTAGATCAACTCTCTTGGTAATAATCCACCAGGTTCTATAGTGCCTGTTCCTGGAGCAAATCCTGGGTCCAGACAATCAATATCGACAGATAAATACACAGGAGTGTCCTGAGAAATTCTGTTATTGATTGTTTGAGCAATATCATTGAGTCCATGAACACCATTAATCCAGACATCGTCAGCACTGACTCTGGTCCAGCCCTGGGCATCATCATCTTCGTAATCACCCCAGTTGTTCCCGCTGATTCTAGTTCTAATACCAACATGAACATTACTATCTTCAGAGATCAATCCTTCCTCGCTGGCCATCCAAAGCATGGACCCATGAGTAAAGTTTGATTGACCACTGGACCAGAAAGAAGGGTATTTGCTAGGAGACCAGGTGTCGAGATGGGCATCAAAATGGATCACTGCAATCTTTCCGTAAACTTTGTTCAAGGCTCTCAAATGGGGAAGCAGAATGGAGTGGTCGCCTCCGAGTGCAACAAGTCTAGGGGGATGATTTTCATCCACTGAAGAGCTTCTTCTAAGCAGTAATTCCTCGAATGCCAAGGTCATCTGGTCCAATGCGAGTTCGTTGTCCATTGGACTGACAGGAATGTCTCCACAATCGAGAATCGATGCCCAGTTGGAATATGGGTTGATTCCGGCCCTTGTATTGAAGGCTCTGCCACTGGTTTGTCTTTGGGAACCGGTTCTGATTGCGCGAGGACCAAATCTAGCACCACTTCGGTAGGTGGTTGCAGTGTCAAAAGGGACTCCAATGATACCTATATCGAATTTCAAGTCTGCATTCAACAAGCATTTAGAGTGATTCAGATGTGCAAATGTCTGGACCCCCGAAAACGGCCATTCTTCTCCCCACAGCTGTTGCAACGATGGCTTTTCCGAGAGATAGAGAGATTGTTGCGAGAGTTGCGGGAGAAACGCTTGATGAAGCTTTTCTGGCTCTTGTACACTGACTGCTTCCGCAATACAGAGACCTAACAACGCAATTGAGGAATACGTAGGATACTTCATCGTTAATCTGGCTTTTTTTCAAAAGATTTCAGAAAAACAAAACCAGGGGAATTCAGCTTCTCTTATCGTTATCGAGAACTTTCAGCGGCTGTAATTCCGCTTGGCGGGTCCAACAGGGGAAAAACTTTTTCCTTGGACCCCCCACAATCGGGAGGGTCGTTTTTTACTCGAGCAAAAGAACATCTTTTCAACCAGGAAACTCCAACACTGCACCGTCATGTTTCTTTGATGCAAACTGAGTTTTACATTTCTTATTTTCTTCGGAAGTTGCAACTCAGATATCAGTTGGAAGTAGGATGACCTATTTATGAGGGATAAAATGCAACAAAAAACTACGGCTGTGTCGGTAGGTGCACTCGCGTAAATTAAAAATCAATGATATTTCCAAGCTCCGTAAAGAACAAAAGTAATCACTCAATCGAGTCTACAAAACAATGGCGATCGTATCGAAGCCCACAAAAAGGTCAAAGAGCAGGTCTGATTGTATAACATGCAAGAAGCACAAGATCAAGTGTGACGAGACGAAACCACAATGTCTGAATTGCCTTAACAAAGGAATATATTGTGGAGGTTACACAAAAATCTTCAAGTTTAAAGATACACCAACCGGCCATAGTTCTGTGAACCCACAAAAGAGCACAAGCAAACTCCAGGTCTCTGCAGACTTTCATGTGGAGGACCTATCATCGAAGCCAGGTCCCTCTGAGTCCTCTGAGCTCTCTGAATTGTTCAAAAATGCCACTCTTTCAATTACAGGAAAGTCATACCAAGAGGTTTTGATCGAACAACACCTTGCGACTAAGGGAAAAAATCCAAAATTGGCTACAGAACTCAACAGTTTGATCAACAATTTCAAAGAGATTGGACCAGAGCCCCAACTTTCTGTTTCTTCCTCGAAGGAGCCAAGTCTAGAGACAGCAGAGAGCATATCGATACCCAATGACCGGCTTCAGGTTCCAGCGTTTGAGCTAACTGCACCTGAAATACAACTCAGGGAGCCTAATTTGTCTATTCTAGATCCTCTAATTCCACAGGAAGTCGTTACGGGAGAAACACAACCTTTGTTCGTTGAACCTGACCGCAATATGGCATACAATTTCAATGCCGAAAAAGGCTTCCAGCCACCAAACTCTCTATTAGACGATACACTGATTGACAAAAATTGGGTAGATACAGTGACCGAGCTAGAACTTGGTCCACCAATATTGAAATCAAACAGAAGAGCACCAAATTATCTTCCGGATCCTGCTGGAGACTTTACTTCCTTGAGGGATGCAATAACAAACTTTATAAGAGCCAATGACAGACATTCTGATGTTGACCAGCAGCAACTACAGAGAGCCAAGGCCGAGTTTCGGCAATGTTCGAAATCCCCGATCCTTATTCACCTTTCAGAATGTTGTACGATCGAGATGAATTTGTCACAAACATGTTTGTCAATCGTACAGCTTCTTTGCTGTGTATCCACAAATCATCAGCTGCTAATCCATGGCTAACCAAGATGCTACCAATAGTGAGAGAATATCCAATTGTGTTGGATCTTTTTGGTGTTCTCGTTTGTTTCCATTTATCCTCAGAGAACGAACAACTCCGTCAAATTGGTATGGAGTTTCGACTCAAAGCTTACAGAAAGCTGATATATGGTCTTCAAAATTACCTCATTCCATTGGACATTGTTCTTGCAAGTTGTATTTTGTTGGCAATAGCAGAGATCTGGGATGGAAGAACTCAACAGGAGCTGAAACACCTAAAAAGTGCCTGTCATTTTGTTGAACGTAAAATCAGCGAACGTTACATTGAGGCCGACTCAGGAAAAGCCACTAACGTAACATACCAGAACAACACTGTTCTGCCTCCCAATTATTTTGATTTCTTGTTCAGTGCCTGGCAGTACATGAACGTGACTTCAAAAGCTGCTTTGCTGCAATCTAGAACTGACACATTGGATATAAATGTCCAGTTTGAAGAGTTGTCCATGGTGTTCGACAAGAAACTGGTTGTGAGTGACGGAGAACAGGTTGACCATATCTTGGGACTTGCCCAATCAACGTTTGTTGTGATAGACTCTGTACTTGACCTTATATCTTATGTTAAGGACAGACCAACTGAAAATTACGAAAGAATTGTTGTGGAAACCGCACGAAAGCTGCAGGAACAGCTACTGAAATGCTCAAGAAGATTTGAACACATACTTGCAGTTTCCCTGGTTGACCGACTGCAGTTACGAAGATGTGATTGAATATGTGAACACGGCTAGCTGTTACCAATCTGCAACTTTAATTATGCTCTAAAATACCTTCCCACAATTGCCCAAACCAACCACCTCTCAGATTCTTGCGCTAGGAATCAAAAGGCTTTTGTCAGAGATTGATTACGAAAATTCCAGGACCACCACAGTTCATATGTACCCACTTTTCATATCCTCTTGTGAGATATTTCATCCTGAGGATCGTGTGTGGATTGCTGATCGATGGCAACAATTGTACAACTCTACTTTGGCTGGAAACGTGAAGATGTTACAAAAGGTGGTTGGAGAAGTTTGGCGACGGAAACAGATTTTGCTGGATCATTATTTGTCCCTGGGAGAGCCAATATCACCCGATGACCATGTAATTAACGGCCTCAAAGGCTATGGAAGCTGGTACCAGGTGATCCAGGAATGGAAAGTCGAGATCTTGCTGGTCTAGAGCCTGTGAATGATATATTACATAATCTTTGACAGAGCCCGCTCATCAACGTTTCGTGTCGACCGAAAAAATTAAATTTGTAGATGGTTGAGCAGTCGATGATTTGTTTACCAATAAAAGACCCGATACATTGCGTTGAATCAACTTTATTTGGCAGTTGGAAATGGAGACTTTGACCAACGATCTACTTGGAGAACAGGTTCGTTCTCTGGGTGATCAGATACAAAAGCTCGAGAATGGAGTTTCAAAGGAGGCTCTTTTGCAGGTGGTGAGCGACAGGGTTGAAGAGCTCCTGGAACAGCAGAAAGTCAAGGTGAAAGAGGCTGTAATGGCACGCGTGACACAAAAGATTGATGAATATTCAACAAAATTAGCATTAATTGTGAAGAAACAACGAAATTTGGAGCAACTTTTGCAAGAACCCGAAGATGATATTGAGGACATCTTTTCAGGAGAGACCCTGGAAAGAGAGATAGCTAGAAGATCACAGGAACTGACGGAGCTGAAAGGCCAATTAGCCAGTATTCGAAATAATTACCGAACACAGTTGTCCGGTAATCCACAACAGTCATCCGGAATAAGAAAACCAAAGACAAAAAGCTCGTTCAAAAGAGACAACGTGCTCGATTCGCTACGTGCACAGGGAATTCCAGACGAAATTCTGTCTTATCGGCTTCCAAGGGGGCCAAAGTCGAATCGCAGCTTATCATTGAGCGAATTCTATGACGCATGGTTCAAAGGAACTAGCCTGACGCCCGACTCGAGACCAATAGCTGACATAGTGGCCAGATACCCCAAGTGGTGTTCCATAGAAACAACTTACTTCAACAGACTGAACCGGCTGGCGAAGCTAATTCAGCTTGTTGCCTCTAGAATTGACAGTTCTGTTGAGGATCCTCGAGAGCTGGCTCTCCACCTTGTACAGTCTTACATGGATGCCAAGAAACTGCCCGGAATCAACGCTTTGTCCGATCAGTGTTCCAACCAGAAAGATGCCAAAGGTCTACAAAAGGTTGTTGATGATGTGCTACAGTTCGCAGGTTAGCAGTTGTCACTATATATTTACAGAATCTACCGTCAATTTTGCAATACGACCACCCCTTTCAAAGGGAGTGTGTATTGTCTGAGTTTAATTCCAGCCTCAAGGAACACTTGAGCACTGAGATTATCCATGGAATAGCTCTGAGAATACACCACCTCCTGGATTCCACACTGGACTATTTTGATGGAACAGGTTAAACATGGACATGTGTTGCAGTAAAGAACCGCATGTGTTCCAATGCGATCTCTTCCGGACTCCAACAGCGCATTCTCCTCTGCATGTAAGCACAAACAAGTTGATAGGCTGACACCACATGAATCTCCAGCATTGCATCTGGCACAACCTCCTTCGTTACAATTCTTGAAGTTCCTTGGAGTACCATTGTATCCTGTGGCTATGACTCTATTTTCCCTCACAATGACACAGCCAACTCTTCTTTTCATGCAGTTTGATCTAAGAGCTGCCAAATCGGCAAGTTTCATAAAATATGAATCCCAAGTTGGTCTGAGTCGTTCCTGGTTCAGCACATTCAGGATCTCAAATTTCTGATAGAAGCTTACCTCATTGTCCATCTCGTTTACAATACTGACTTCGGACTTGTCCATGATTTTGCGGAGTTCATAATCGTTGTGTGTTTCGTATTCTTCTGATCGCAGACAAAAATCTTCCAGAAGGGAATATATGTTCTTCTGCTTGTATCTTTTGAACCGTGTCAGAAACGACGAATCGGTAGTCAAATGGAGGAAAAAGGGCCTTTTCAAAAGCGCTTGGAGAAAACCAATGCTTCTAATGCATGTGATAACGTAGTTTTCTTGCCAGTTTTGTGTACAATAGTTAATCAACTCGGCTTCCGTCTCGAAAGTTTTGTAAATCGTCAAGTCTTCTTCCTTTGAGTCTTTGATTGTGAGAAATTTGAAATCTTTCTCTACGGCCAGAAACCGGGCGACCCACGATCGACCAGAATAGTATGTTCCTGTGATCCCAATCAGCATGGCTGTCGACTATTCACTCGAGATGTCACAGAGATCTAATTAGAAGTCTATCATTATGGAGATAAAAATTATCCAAGACGCGTTTTTAGTGTTCTGAAAAATAAATGTGTTGAGTCTTTGTTTACCAGTTCAAGACTATATATAACTGACTTACAGCTACATAATAACAACGAAAGTCTCAGAAACTGGAATATGGAAGACCTTGTTCTCACCAGGTGTCAGCCACAGGGAGGACCAGGACTTCTGAATTGGTCCAATGATGGATACTTGGCTTTCTCGTTTCGAAAAGAACTCTTCATTCTGAAACCAAAATCCGACAGCCAAGAGACCATTGATCTTTCTGACGTTTTCAAGGTCAACCGACTGGGTGGATCTTTGGCTGAGTTGCCGAATTTGCTTATGGAAGTGGTTTGTGAGCACGAAAACATACGTGTTGGCCAGGCACAGGAGGCCTCCTCCAGTAGTCCATTACAGGTGTCGTGGTCCTCGTCAGGAGTCAGCAAATCTCGAGAATGCGTGCTTTCCGTGGTAACAGACACATTGAATGGTTTTATCTTTGAGAACAACGGACACAACAACTGGGAGGCCCGATTTAGTCTAATAGATCGGATCCTTGAACTGGAAAATATCGATCTCACACATGTTTTGACTTATAGCCAACTCAAATCGCTGAGAATCCACTCTATTGTATGGCTAAAGCACGCTCCATCAATTCAACTACCTATATGGCCGCTGAAGTTGAGCTCCACATTTTTGGTGATCACAGACTCTCCCGTTGTCTGGCTTTACAGGCTCGACGGAAATCTCTCGAGAATTCACTCTTTTGAGGTTCCAGAGCTTCAGGAAGATGAAGACGACAGGTACATTATTTCTTGTCAGGTATCTGATTGGATACCACACAAAGATCAGCTTATTGCCTTTATCGCTCTCAATCTTACAGGGAATCAGTTCATTCTGAAAAAAATAACCTACAACCCCAAGAACGACACCTTCAGCACCAATTATGAGCAAATAAACGTCCTAGAGCAGTCTCCATCGCTAGTTTCCTGCTTCGAATTTAAAAGTTTAGGTGACACAGTCTTTCTGAGCGTCTTGTCCACCAACAGGCTGACATTATTGGCACTAAATCCAAATAACTCGAGCAGACTGGAAACCGAACTCTTGGACACCCATGTTTCCTTCAACTCCCTAATACAGTATGGAGAACCCGCAAAACATCAGATCATCGCCACAAATGCGCACTCGGATGTGCTCAAATTCCACATCAATTGGAAAACTAAGGACTTGAAGTTATCAAAACAGAAGTACACTAATCAGATAGATTCGATTGAACGACTCCCCCTGTTTGAGAAATTGAACTCCCTCAACAAAACTCACCAATTTCGAATCAATTCTCTGACTACTGATCCTTCTGGTAATTTCATTGCTTTTATTCACACCATTCAACATTCCAAGATACACATTGATGCGAGAAACATTTCTTTGAAGGAGGATTCCTCAATCTCCATCGTGCCTATATCGAACAAAGGTGACACAAGTTCCATTACAGACGTTGTTAGGTACAGCGCAATCCATTATGGTCCATTACTAAAGTACCAAAGCCGTGATCTTTTCCAAGCTTTGAACGGTATAGATGACTTTAGCCTTCCGGAAGTGGACGAGATCGATTATTCTTTTGACTTTTCTACAGGTCTCCAGAATACTCTTCAACAGCATATCTATCTATCTGAACACAGTGAGAAACTGAAACTTCAAAACCTGTTTTCAAAGAACTCCAAAAGATCGCTCTCGTTGACTTTGGTGGCAAGAATTGTCACCCAGTACATTCAGTCACAAAAACCTCGTCTTTCTGACTACGACAAACTGCTCCACTACAATTATCTACAGTTTTTAAACCAACCAGTGAAAAATGCCAGCTCAAAAATTCTTGTGAAAGCACTTGATATCACAGAGTCTTTTGAACTGTCGGATGAGTCTGAGTTCAATCTTTATTCAATCACTTCTTCCGAGAACCACACTTGGGCCCGTTGTTCGGTGACATTACTTCCTCTTTTCGACACCGGTCTCAAAATCTGCCATCAATGTGGCTCGAAACTGGTCATTCTAGATGAGAAGCCTGAGTCGATAGTCTCCATTCTTCTAGAAAGTCTTCAGGTATGTCTTTACTGCGGTGAAAGGTTTGTCATTAGATAAATAATGCAATCAACACAGCCATGAAAAATATGAGAAAAACAGACTAAAGAAAGTTTGAGAGAAAACGTTTTTGGACGGTTAAAGCGTTTTGTTTTTGTTCAGCAAGCGTTGCTGATCATTCATCCTTTTCTCCAACTGGTTTTCCGTCCGAATCATGGGATCCCCAGTGTTTATATCTCATCCACCTCCCGGGTTTTCGTTTCTTTCAATCGCCCGAGGAGTCCAATTATCCGTGGTTGGTTCTTACAGAGAGATAATAAACCCCAAACTTTTTGACAACGAGTTCAGTTCTAAAGCAATCCAAGTTACCAAACTTACAATTCTGCTTCATATGCTAGTGAATGTGCCGTTGGCAGTCATCAATATCTTATTGGGGATCCTTTCCAAGTTGTTTCTTTCTGTGGAAACAAGCAATTCTTTGTTAGAAAAATTCACTTTCTTCCACTTTCAGCTTCTAGAGATCAAGCCATTTCTTATCATGACACTCAAATTTTTTACCAACGACTTGGACGTGATCTACTACCAATCTTTGGAGTTCTCAGACCTCACGTATGCCCAGAATCATCCAAAAGTCAACCCTCCTCTCGAATATGCTTCGCGATTGAAGGCAATTGAGTCTCTGACGAAGAAAAGTGTACCAGAAAGTACTGGAACAAATGGCTCAGGCGGAAATATTCTGAGCTTGAGGCCTTTGATAGAAGCAGTGGTGAGGAGAGTCAAGAATTCGTTCTTCTTGCTAGTGCCGTTGAACGACACAGCCAATTTGGACGGGTTCATAGAGTTTGCTACTGCATACTTGACAAACGCACTCAAGTCGATCTTCACTGTCCTTTTGGCAAAGACTCCATACGTGGGAAACCTTGTTTTTCCAATCGTTACATTTTACGACCTGAATAACACCGTTGGAACATTTTACGTTTCGATAGTGTTTCTCATCACGTTTCTGATCCCTCAGGAGCAATCGCTGTTTCTGCTCAACAGTATTTTTGGTTCCAAACAGCTGATGTTGCTTTTGCTCAAGCCATATTTCAAGAGTCTATCCTTCTCGAAGGCCCAGAGAGAGAGATGGTATTTGTCCAGAATAGGTTGTCTTTACGGCTTCAGCCTCATGTTCTACTTTCTGTTGAGACTTCCCTTCGTTGGATTGTTGGTGTTTGGATTTGCTGAAGCTGCTGCAGCCCATCTGACAACCAAAATCACAGATCCTCCTCCACTGATCACCGACAACTCCAGAGGAACTATCAATGTCGTTGCTTCCTGGGTGGAGGAACAGTGTGTGTGGAACAAAGATTACTATGAAGAGATCAACGATATTGTAGGAGACGCCGAACCTATCATACCAGGAGCTTTTGTGAACTCGAAATCCGATTAACGTTCAACGGACGTTCGATTCTATAGACAGCGGTCGCTTTAGTGTACCTCTAGATAAATCACCTGTACCTTACTATCCATAAAACGCGTTATTCATCCCAATTGACCTGAAAGTCGGAGTCGTCTTACCATTTCTTCGCTGTTTGAATTGGCAAATTGGGAGACCCGGTAGCCATTGCCTCCAAACTTGCTCAGAACCAGAGGCAAAACAACCAGTGAGTGCAAGGATGCAATGAGGATCAGCCCAAACCACATGCGGAAGTAGTAGATTTGGAAAATTTTTGATCTGGTGTATCCCAGCACAGCAATACCTATCAGTTTTGTCAGAGTGATGCCGCTCAAAGTGGAGCCACCAATAAATATAAGGGAATTGTACGCTCTAGAGAACTTGTCATCGTTTTCAGATCCTTCTCTGACCGCTCCGAGGGTATCGGCTTCGATATAATTGAACGATTTGATAAGATGAATAGAAAACTCCACAGATAAGCCCAAACAAATCAGTAGATTCACCAAAGAAACCGCATTCAATGATATTCCCCAAATCGACATGACTCCTCCGATATTGACAAGTATCATAGTGATATTGACAATTAGGATCAGAGAATTTCTCAGGGACCCCAGCAGTATTGAACTCACAATGAAGATCAAGACAAGTGCGCATATTATGAGCCAAAATGTAAGAGATACAATTGTCTCATACTGTGCAAAAAAGATGTAAAATGGTGAGTATGCAAACACATCAATTGAAAGATACTTTTTGATCTCCTTTACCACTCTCAAAGAGTTATGGTATGCGTTTATAAAGTCCTCTTGAGACCGCAAAGGAGAATGTGACGTCCTAAAAGACGATCTTTTGATTTGGCCAGTCTCTTCATCTTGTTTGATAGAGCTGGAATAGGGAGCTTTACCTCCCAGAGGACAAGGATCAGAAGGTGCCTCGATCCATTCATTGAAATACTTGATGAAAGTTTCATTTTCTGGAAAACCCTCCATCTTGAAATTCCAGGTCTTGCCTTCATAACAGCCAACGCATTGCCTGGCAGGCTGGTGAATTCCGCAGAACTCAGAGTCACCATTTGAAGGTGGAACCTTCTTCAGTTTGCAACAATCAGTAAGATCTGGGTCTAGCCAAAGCAGGAAATCGTCAATCCAGCTTGCAACAGGCTCATTGATGGTACTTTGGTTGACTCTCTTGTATTCTTGTTCCAGCACATTGACCAAAGAATACTCTTCACAAGTGGAAAAACGACCACAGAGTTTCTGTTGGTTTTCAATGAGTGTGACATCCAAATCTGAAACCACAAAATAGAGCGGTGGGCCCACCTCTAAATACGAATAAAGGTCGTTGAAATATCCAATCAGGTATGAATCAGAAGGGATTGCTATCCGCTGATCAAACCCAAGTTTAATGTTGGGCAAGAGCGACAGTGATATGCCAAAAAGTGCAACGAATATCACCAAAAACAATTTTGAAATTTTACTGGTGAACAGGAACGGAGCGTAGTAATTCCTCATGAGCTTATTGAAGATGTTATCATTCGAGTAATCCAGGAGTTGATCCAGACCTGCTTCGTTGCTAGTGATGTCTGCATTCTGTGTGTCATGTAAAGCTGGCAAAGATATAGAACCCATATTTTCGCCTTGTAACTTGATGAATGGCAACAAATCAAGTCTGGAGTCTTCTATCCTTCTTTGATCTAGTGACAGAATTGACACAAATGCTGTCAGCTGTAGAAAAGTGTTGATCAAAACCGCGAGAGCAGAATAAAGTGCAAAGTTTCTCACTGCTGGCATTGCAACTATACTTGCAAGAGAAAAACAAATGAATTGACAAGTTGCACTTAATAGAATACTCGGACCGATTCTTGCAAGGGCTTTTGAAACCCTAGTATCAACGGAGTCGTTTTCGAAATTGAAGTGATTGCAGTTATTCAGCTCGTTGGAGATCAAAAATATGTTATCAACTCCAATGGCTAAAACCAAAAACGGAATCACTTCTGCAATGATCAATGTTGATCTCAGGCCAATTAAGCTCCAAAAACCCGCTGCAGAAAACACTGACAGCAACACAATGATGATCCCTATCAATCCTAGTCCGAATCTTGTGAATATCAAAAACAAAAACCGTGTACCTTCTCTGTAGCTGGACAGCCCAGAATTACTTGACAAACTGCGGCCTCCACTTACACCCCCTAGAGCGATCGAAGCGTAGGCAAACATGACAAGATACGAAAGCACAACAATTCTTATATCAGTATTGGTGGACTTGTTCAGCTCTTTTTCCAAAGAGATTTCTGTGCTGAAAGCTATCTTCAGACCAAGTAGATCAGCTTCTTGAGTGAGCCCAAGAAGATAATTTTCCAAGACTGCCTCCCAAGCGGTTGCCATTTTGATTTGCTCACTTGATTTATCATTATCGTTGATGTTTAACAATGTCACCACGATTGCTTTTGACTTCAGCGCATCGTCAGATGTCCCAAGTCCTCCAAACACAATCTGCTTTTTTAAAGGTTGTCCAAATGAAGGTTGACAGTTAACTGGCGAAGAGGCACAATCCCGTATTTGTTTTCTCCAAGTATTTTCTGGAAGAGAGTGAATATCACCATAGAAGTATTGGGTGAATGATTCCAGAATACAGTCCTCTCCTGTTGGCTTGAAGCAAACATCATCGTAACTAACAGAGCGTTCTAGTTCTCCTGTTTCACTAGAAATATTAGCTTTCAAGTTCAGAATTTCTTGTTCTTTTGCAAACCACCATTCAATAATCTTGTAATCTTGCAAAACAGATTCCCCTGTCGAGTTGGAAACGAAAATTTGCTGAGTCCTATAAAATGGGCTGAATGTCTCATCAAACGTTTTCCGCTCTAGGTATGAGTCAGAAGAAGGACTCACCCACAGATTGACTGGGTCAGTTTCCAGCTGAACCACAAAGACAAACGACGACAGAAGCAGAGAGAGAAAAAAGAGGACACCAATCACCAGTCTCGCATGAACAGAGCAGAAATAACCTAGCTTCCCAAACTTCTCTTCAAGATAATTGTTGATCGAATAAGAGTCCTTTGCCAAAAATTCATCAAGACTACCAAAAGGATCCTCAGAATCTGCGAGATACTCGTAGCCGGCACCACTGTTGTCTGAACCGCCTACCGCAGTGGTGGAAAATGTGAGGGAAGACTCATCCTCAACCAGAAAGTTGAATCTGCTCACTCTTTTCCGATAAAAATGGACAGATGCCATAACATAAACGAGAAATATTCCTCCGTAGACAAATAGCACTCCAACAGAAAGACAAGGAAGATTACCAATTCTGCATGATGAGGAATCTTTCAATGCCGGAAGAGCAGGGCAAGCTTCTGGACAATCAGCACAAGCACATCTGAAATTCTCGTGTTCATCATTGCACGTGTGTACTGGTGTATTGAATGGAGTAAGTTCCGTACCTTGATAATCTTCGGAATAGACAAAGTTGATCTGGAAAGGAGACCCACCCAGTAACGGTTTTTCATCTCCCAAGAATTTCAGAAATTGTTTGTAGTTTTTAGCTCCACCTCCAATGAGGTCCATAGCATAGCCATTGGTGGCACCAAATTTGATATTTTTGCAAGAATCAAAGAAGGTTTCAGTCCAGTTGTTTTCAATAAAGAAGTCCAACTCGCTAACTATCTCTGATCCAGTAGTCGAGGTACCCGTCTCTGTAACATTAACAAACACCGATTGGTCTGGAGAGCATGTGAAATGGCAGAACAATTGGTAAAAGTTTTCACGACAGGCCGGACAAGAGCTGATAAGAGGCTCGGCCTTTTTAAGCTTTGCTTTTAAGTTTGTGAGCTGGTCAATATCACAGCATCCGATCTGGTTTTCCGCCCACAAGTCTCCACAAGTCTCCACAAGAGCTCTGTGTTCTTCCTCTGAGAATTGACGGGCCTCTATGTTTTTCGGAGCAGGAATAGGGGATCCAAAAAGCGACTTCTTTCCCCCTGACCCGTACATTGCGCAGTAACCATTTTTGTGTGTGGATGTGAGCCCATCCACAGACAGTGAAAGTGCCAAAGCTGCCAGCACTATAAACTGCAGCACATGTGTGATCTCCATTGAGGACTTTGAAATGCTATCGTGATCAATGAGCCCAGAACAGGACGAGTTTGCTTAAACTACGGCATCTGTCTTGTAAGCACATTCTGGTTGGAACAGACATCCGTACACCACTCAAAGCTACAAGTTCATATTTTTGACAGAAGCAGCGGCTCGTAACTTTACCCGATCAGGCAGTGCTTGTGGGGTGGGGTCGTGTCTGTCATTGCGATTAGTTTGAGCTTATTACAGGAGACTGGAACTGTGAAGGACACAGACCAAAAGAACCAATAGAGACCTCTGATGGAGAGACTGAAAATCGAACTGATCGTGTGTAGCTTATTCCATGGTAAATTTTAGCTCCGCGTAGAAATAGTCCAACTGTTCTCGATGGTCATGGCGAACTCTCGGATGTCTGGAAACAATGCGACCCCACAGAGAAGAATTTGGTTTTTCGGGCATGATCACCAGCAGAAGGACACAGACCTACAGAGGCATATGACAGTATAAAAGATACTGTATTGGTGTCTTTTACTGATTATCCGGATTCGTTCCCCATAATTAATTAATACGCCTCTCGTTTAATTTCACATGCATTTTTTGCTGACTATCACATTCAGATCGAAAATATAAATAAGAGGCAATCTGTATCACCAAAATTCATTTTTTATTAGTAGATTGAGCACCGATGATTCCTTTGAAACCGAAGTCCTTTACTTTGCTGGGAAACCTAAAAATGACAGGCTCACATGCGAGATTCTATACGAAGAAAAAGGCTGGAGACTTATACAAGTATCAAGAACAGCTCCCCTCTCTGCCAGTGCCGCCTCTGGAAGAAACGCTACAAAGATACAAAAGGTCAATCATACCCTTCTATCCTGGGGGAGATAAAAACCCAGAGTTTATCAGATATAGTTCCGTGATTGACGATTTTGGTAAAAAACAGGGCCCCGAATTGCAATCAAAACTCGTTGAATTTGCGAAAGATAAACGCAATTGGCTTTCAGAATGGTGGGATAACTACGCTTACCTCGAATATAGAGATCCAGTCTCACCATTTGTTTCGTATTTTTTCCACCACAAAGATATCAATACGGCGGTAGGCAAGAGCCAGCTTCTGAAGGCCTCTGCCTTGTCATACTGGATCTTAGATTTTATGGGTCAAGTGGAGACTCATGCACTTGAACCAGAACTAGTGAAAAATAGTCCTTTTTGCATGAATAGTTTCAAGTGGATGTTCAACAATTCAAGAGTTCCAGCTCCTGTTCGTGACACAAACTTGCAGTTTACTCCAGAAGAAAACAGGTTCATGATTGTTATCTCTAACAACCGTTTCTACAAACTGTACCATCATGACTCTAATGACCAAAAACTGTCTCTTTCTGAATTATATGCAGGATTGCAACAAATTCAGCTTGACTCTCATACTAAACCTACACCAAAAAACCCTATCGGAATACTGACTTCCTCCAACAGAGACGACTGGGCTGTTAATTATCAAGAGCTGATACAAAATCCAGTCAATAAAGATTCTTTGGTTGCAATTCAAGCCTCCTCCTTTGTTTTGTGTCTGGATGATAACTTCCCGGAGACCATAGAAGAAAAATCTAGAAATGCATGGCATGGAAATGGCACTAATAGATGGTTTGATAAACCTATACAGATATTTGTTTCAAGAAATGGCAGCTCTGGGTTTCTTGGAGAACACTCGAAAATGGATGGAACACCGACTCTTCGAATGAATGATTGGATCGTGAAAAAGACGCAAGAGACACAGTTGCAGGATTTCAATAACTCTTACGATACTTTTGAACCGTTGTATGAGGCTCTGAAGTTTGAGATCTCCCCAAAGATACAAGAAGCCGTTCAGAAAGAAATTGTGAAGTTCGATAAAACTGTGAACTCTTTGGACATCAAAGTTTGGCAATACCATGGCCTGGGAATGTCAGAAATCAAAGTGTTGAAAACTTCGCCAGATGCTTTTGTTCAAATGTTGATTCAGCTGGCATACTACAAATACACAGGTACCGTGAGACCTACATACGAGTCAGCTTCCACCAGAAAATACTATTGTGGCAGGACTGAAACCTGTCGTTCCGTGTCTCCTGAATCTTTGAAATTTGTTGAGACATGGGAAGATTCGGCTGCCAGTGTACAAGACAAAATTGACGCATTCAGGGCTGCTGCTTCTTCCCATGTATCATATATTACTGCGGCATCCAATGGACATGGAGTGGACAGGCATCTTTTTGGGTTATCTCAGATGTCTACTGGAGAAAAACATCCAATATTTTCTGATCCTATGTTCAGCTACTCATCTCATTGGTATCTTTCTACTTCGCAATTGAGTTCTGAAAATTTCAACGGCTATGGATGGTCTCCTGTGTGTCCTGAAGGATTTGGATTAGCATATATGATCAACAAAGAATGGCTTCATGTGAATGTGACAGTTTTCAAAGATAACTCCTTTGGCTTGAGAGCAGACGAAATGGCATATTATTTGGGAGTGGCAGCTGGTGAACTGAAGGAGATTCTTTCTAAGGAGCAGGTGAAGTCTAAGCTGTGACGTATTTATTTATTTATTTGTTTGTTTTACAAAAGAAATTCGTTTGCCTTTCTTTGAATTCAGGCACTAAGAATCTCGTATATAAATACATAATCGCTGGCTTTACCCTGCCACCCTCTATTTCCGCTCGAACTCACCATGAATCGACACGTAGGATCCACATAAAGGTCACTGAGAATCCCACCACTGTGACCTGGGATGATCATAAATGGGATTTTTCTTTTAGACTTCTTAGAACCTGTTTCTTCCGAGGAAACCGTTTGAGAGTCAGAAGAAAGCCGTAGATCGTAAAGTCTTACGTTATCCTGACATCCACAGAGCAGGTAGTTTTCGTTCGGAAGCGTTCTTAAAACACTGATAGGTCCTGAGGCAACTGGGAAACGGAGATGTTGTTTAGAGACTTTCGGATTACGCACGTCAAACTCTTCAACAACAGCATTACGACGACCAACATAAATGGAATTTCCGCTGTTCGACCACACAGCAGACATACACCAAGGAGTAACTCCCTGGTTCACACCGATATTGAGTACATCATTTGAGGCAGATGGTAAACGGGAATCCCAAATGTTTATGGTACCGTTAATCGAAGACGACAGAAAGACATTATCGGAACGTCTTAGCGATTCGTATTTGCCTGAACTGGTGGATGACTTCTGTTTTTGTCGTATCTCCTGTTTAGCCTCGACAACAGTTTCTTCTTCTTCAACTGCAGGCTTTTCAACGTCCTGCGACCCTTCTTCTTTCATATCATCGTCATCTCCAAACAGAGAGTCCATATCGTCTTCCTGGCTATTGAATGGAAGCTCGACTCCACCGTCTGGACGATATTCTATGCTTGATATTTGTCCTTTTGATTCGTTGAAAACATTGACTGCCTTTCCAGTATTCAGGTCCCACTCTAGAATCTTCATATCCCACGATCCACTCAAGAATTTGTCTTCATAGTTGTTCAGTTTCAGACAGGAAACGGTATCAGAATGAGAAAAGTCTCCTTTTCCGTGCTTGAAGTAATATTGAATTGCGCCTTCGTTAGCCCTGACCGACTGTAAGGATATTCCACCGGAATTAAGCCCGCTCAAAAGCCAGAATGAGTCGGATTGGACAGCCAGCGAGTAGACTGGCGACACTCTAGGCTCGAACATCGTGATTGAGTTTATGTCCACTTTTTTGTTTGCTGACTTCGAGGGCTTCATCTGTTCCATTATCAGCTCGGTTAACAACGGGTCCTTGTAATAGGGTTGTTCATTTTCCCAGTAGGAGCACAGAAGACCTCCGTAAGAAATAGAGTCCACCAATTGGTGTTTTTGAGCCACAGTCAATGGAGCCTTTCCTTCGACCGAGTCGAACAAGTCGAATTTCCGTATAAATCCATCTGCTCCACCGGTGAAAAGATACTTAGGTCCCTTTGAAAATCCAAGAGAGTGCACGGGAGAGGAATAAGGTATTGCAACAGTAGGCAAAACCTCCAAAACATTCTTGTATCTCGCCTTTTCCACCAATTGTTGTCTCAACGAGACCTCCTCCCGGGTTTTCAGGAGCTCTTGTTTGGATTCAGTGAGTTCTTCTTCTTGCTGCATTTCACGGGCTTCGGTCGTTGGATCGGTATTGTCGTTGTCCAGGTCATCAGAGTGTTCGAGTTCTGACTTTTCGTTGCCCTGGGCACCTGTTTCGGCTTCGTCTTCTTCCTCGGGCTCAGCGTCCACATCCTCCTCCTCATCGTCGTCCTCGTCTCCTTCGTCTTCGTCCTCGTCCTCGTCCTGGCCCGCCTCGCCAGCTAGATCGTCTTGCATCGAGACATCTTCTTCGAGTTCTTCGTCTTCGTCTTCATCTTCGTTCCCGTTTTCGTTCTCCAGATCAATGTCGTCATCAAAAATGTCATTTGAGTCCATTGTAGTGTTCTGGTGTCCAGATCAACTGATTCTAGTGCCAAAACTGTGGCTCTTGAGGAGTGAAATTGTTGTTCGTAACCAGTGTGCTTTTTTTCCTGGTGAATATAAAAACCGATTCCCTTCTCGCGGATTTTTTCTGCCTACAAAATCACCACCCTCCACTTACAAATCCTCCGTTCCTCGGCCACTCAATCGAGACATCAATCTGCCTGTGCCACCTCGATGTCTTCTCCCGAATACTCCGTTCTCACTGAGGGACTTAGCTATACGTTCCCCCAAACAAATAGAGTGGGCTTATACGACATCAATATCAAACTCCGCAGTGGCTCAAGACTGCTGCTGGTGGGACCTAATGGAGCAGGGAAATCCACTTTACTCAAGATCCTGGCGGGCCAGAGACTCGTGAAAACAGGTAAAGTGTTTCTCAATGGAATCAACCCGTTTGACTTCCAAAGGAATATCGCTTCAAAAAGCCCTGTGACCACATATCTCGGAACAGAGTGGGCAAATAACGAGATCACTAAAAGAGATATACCAGTCACAGTACTGATCGAGTCCGTTGGCGGAAACACATATCCAGATAGAAGAGACAAGCTCATTGACTTGCTTGACATCGATATCACTTGGAGAATGAACCAGTGTTCAGACGGAGAAAGAAGAAGAGTGCAACTTTGTATGGGCCTACTCAAGCCTTGGGACCTGCTACTCTTGGACGAAGTCACTGTGGACCTGGATGTTTTGGTGAGATCAAGATTGCTAGAGTTTCTAAAGCTTGAAACACAGAACAGAGGGTCTACAATAGTCTATGCTACCCATATTTTTGATGGACTCGGCAATTGGCCAACAAAAGTGATCCATCTTTCGGGTGGAAGAGCAGTTCGCACTCTGGATATTGAAAACATCGAGTACGTGGAAAATGGTAGCAAAGATGTGCATGAGTCTACGAAAAAAATTGAAATTACAAAGTCCAACAGCTTGTATCCTCTCGCACTCTCCTGGCTAGCTGAAGACCTCCATCAAAGAGGTGAGAGAACAGAAGACAGAACAAGACCCAAGTTCGAAGAGCTCAGTAGACTTTCTACTGCAAACTATTACGATGATAAGGACAGAATCACTGACTACTTCAAAACCACAAGGAAGCTCGAATCATAAATGATGGCTGTGCACATGAATTTTTTCAGAACAAAAAAATTTCAGTAGTTATATAACTGCTGCTCGTTGCTTCCAGAGACACAGTTGGTCGAGAAAGTTGGGAGCTACAGTCGTCGCCAATGTCATTTGAATCCGATAAAACAAAGCATCAGAGCCGCAGCACGGTGCAGCAGCTGCTGAACAGATTTTTGCCTGGTAGTTCCGATCTTGTGACAGTGGAAAGCGGCAACAGAGGTGGCTCAGGAGCAGCCAAAATCACAGAGCTAAATAGAAATATGGAGAATCTCAGATTAAGAAGTCATGACATACAGAAACAGAAAGCAAAAAGTTCAAGATCAAGGAAAAGAAAGGTGAAAAATGAGCAGTTGTTGGCAGCTAAAGTTGAAAGACTGGCAAAACTAGAGACAAGAGACAGCAAACAGTTACAAGAGCAACTCGAGATGAATGTTAGAAACCTCAAATCATGGGACAGTGGACTGAAAACAGAGATAAAAGCCCTTGAAAGAAAGCTGTTCTCGATAAACGATAGTAAGATGTCGAAGAAGAAGCTGCGGCAGTCGAAGATCAGAGAACGACAATTCAAGGAAAAGATCAAGAAGGGACACATTGCTGTGCCTGGCCTGACGCCTGGTCTTGCTCCGGTGGGGGATTCAGACGAAGAGCTGGACGAAGATTCCGATTCCGATTCTCCTGCATTGAAGGACGATTACGAAAGCTATAATTGAAATACAGTGTATCGGTATTTTTTTGATCTGGTGATTTTCTATGTACAGTAATGAGTAATGTGCTTCATTTCCAGCTATTTGGAGTCTTCTTTATTCACAGGCACTCCTCCGTTTTCAAAAGGAGCCTCTTTGCGAGCATCATCCAACATGGTTTTCAAGCCTTGCTTTTTCAAATGAAAATCAATACACTCCTTATAATCATTCCAAAGATCCTCACATTCGTTGTAGACACTCTTTCCCTTCAAAAACTTCTCAGCATACCAGTGGTTGAAACAGGCATCGTATTTCTGCTTTAACTCCGTACACTCAGGAGCAAATGATGTAGACATAATATTTCCCATACCAGACCTTTCGAGATATACGTGATTGAGTATCCTCGCTGCTAATCAAAAGATTGCTGCCAGAAGTCCTTCGAGCTGTTTAACAGTGATAGCTGCAAGCTGATTTATTAGCTAGGCATCTGTCTGAAAACTTAGATTTTCATTTCGTAGTAAGTGCGCTCGATCGAGAAAACTAAAATGATCATGTGTACTCTCCCACGTGATCAGCTAAGTTATTTGTGCGCCCTCTCAATTCCAATGAGAGTACGGTAACTTTAGCTCTGTACAAGTAAGAAGCGATGTGACAGGTCGATGGATCAGATGCCGACGAAACAAATGAACCGTATAGTTTCGAGTGGAAGTTCCGTGTCACTTAGCAATGCAAATATCTAGGAGCGTTACGACCTCTACGTCTAATTTCAATAACACAAGAGGAATGAATGATATGGTTCAAACTCTGATGTACCGCTCTTTAGAGATGAAACAAATGAAAGACAGCAGGTAAACGATTGGACCTCGTGGGAACAAGGGATTTCCACCATTTTCCTATGCAATTTGAGCAATTTTAATACTCATATGCTTATCAGACATGTTGTTCTCAATCCCAGGGAACTGGGGAGATTGATTATTACTCCATGCATCTTCAAGATTGACATTCTACTCCAGATCAGCTTAGAATTGACAAAAAGAATCTTGTGGTAAATTACCCCAAAAAAGGGGCGCTTGACTCTTCCTGAAAGAGAAATTTCTCGCACCGTATCGAGACTTGCAAAACCGTTTGATGCACCCTTCGCAAAGAAGATGCGAAATGTTGGAGATAATAGCCGATATCGACACTGCCACTCTTTGGATTCTTCTGCAGGAAGAGGAGCAAGTTGTAGCTCATTTCCGTGATGGATTTCTTATTTATTCAGGTTTGAAGAACCTTCTCCTTCTTCTGCCTGATCAATGTTGCAAGACCCTCTTTTACTGAACCAAAAATCGTCCCAATAAAATGACTACCGACATAGAGTACACACATGATTTGGTTCTGAGCTCCTTCAGAGTTCTTGTCGCTGACCTTATCCAGCACTACAAAGGAGGACATCCAGGTGGAGCCATGGGAATGGCCGCAATTGGTGTGGCTCTCTGGAAATATACCATGAAATATTCTCCTCATAACCCTGACTATTTCAACAGAGACAGATTTGTTTTGTCCAACGGTCACATCTGTATTTTCCAGCACACATTCCTTCATCTTACTGGTTACAAACATATGACTCTGGAACAACTGAAAAGCTACCATTCCACCGAAATAGAGTCATTCTGTCCTGGACATCCAGAAATCGAACACCCTGGTATTGAGGTCACTACTGGTCCTTTGGGACAGGGTATCTCGAACGCTGTCGGTCTTGCAATTGCATCAAAGAATCTGGCAGCTACCTACAACAAGCCTGAATTCCCAGTTGTCAATAACAATATTTTCTGTATGATTGGTGATGCTTGTTTGCAGGAAGGTGTTGCTCTTGAGGCCATTTCCTTAGCAGGTCATTTGGGTCTGGATAATCTGATCGTTTTGTACGACAACAATCAGATTACATGTGATGGTTCTGTCGATCTGGTGAACACAGAAAATATCAACGAGAAGTTCAAGGCCTGCAACTGGGAGGTCATTGAGATCCAGGACGGTTGTTACGACATCAAAGGAATTGTTGAGGCCATTGACAAGGCTAAATCTATTGTTGGTCGTCCAGTTCTAATCAATGTCCATACCATTATCGGTATTGGTTCCAATGTCCAGGACACAGCAGCAGCACACGGTGCTGCTTTTGGAGAAGAGGCTGTGAGAGATTTGAAGGTGCTCAACCGGTTTGATCCAGACACTAAGTTATATGTTCCACAAGAAGTGTACGACTTCTTCAAAGATTGTCCTTCGGAAGGAGAACAGCATGAAGAAGAATGGAATAACTTGGTCAGCAAGTACAAAACTGCTTACCCTGATCTTGGTGAAGAGTTTGATCGTCGTGTTAAGGGACTTCTTCCAGAAAACTGGAAGTCTTTCAGCCCTGAGACTCTTCCAGAGACACCTACCGCCTCGAGAAAGTCCAGTAGTCTTGTCATTAATCCAATTGCCAAAAATGTCAATAACTTCTTTGTTGGTACCGCAGACCTGACCCCCTCAGTCAATATGGCTTATCCAGGAAAGACAGATTTCCAAAATCCTTCCATCAAGACTCACTGTGGCATAAACGGAGATTACTCGGGAAGATATCTGCACTATGGTATCAGAGAGCATGCAATGGCTGCCATTGCAAATGGTATTGCGGCTTATAACGAAGGAACCTTCATTCCAGTGACCTCCACCTTCTTTATGTTCTACCTGTATGCTGCTCCTGCTGTTAGAATGGGTGCTCTTCAGCAGCTGAAGGTGATTCATGTTGGTACTCACGACTCCATTGGAACCGGAGAAGATGGTCCAACCCATCAACCGATCGCATTGACCAACTTTTACCGTGCTCTTCCAAATTTCCTCTACCTTCGTCCTTGTGACAGCGAGGAAATGGTGGGTTGTTGGGAGGTTGCCATTGAAGCTAAGTCGACCTCCTCTTTGATCTCCTGTTCGAGACAAACTCTTCCTCAATTCCCAGGATTGAGCAGTAGACACAAAGCCAAGTTGGGTGCATATGTTTTCCTGGATGAGGAGGATCCACAGATCCAGTTCATTGGAACCGGTGCCGAGCTCAACTTTGCTGTGGATGCTGCCAAGCTACTAAGACAAAAAGGCATAAGGACCAGAGTCATCAGTTTCCCATGTACAGCTCTTTTTGAAAAGCAGTCAAGGGAATACAAACAATCGATTTTGTTGAGAGGAAAGATCCCAACTGTTATTGTGGAAGCTTATGCTGTTAATGGATGGGAAAGATACGCTACTGCAGGTATCAGTATGAGTACGTTTGGTAAATCTTTGCCAAGAAAAGATGCCTATAACTTCTTTGGCTACAATGGACAAGTCATTTCCGACAAGGTTGAATCTTACTACAACTCCTATCTTCAAAACCCTGATACCCTCTGGACCTTTGAGGATCTCAACTGATTTTCACCTCCCCTGCACTATATACTTATACTTAGTTTGTGATATCCGTAATTCAGATAGATCTATTTTTGGCAATTGGTCTCGAGGTTCGCGATAGCTAAAGTTGTTTTTTTCGGCCACAGCATCTTTGTACCCCAGATTTTTGCAAGAAAAGAGACAGAAATGAACCGCAAAAGATGTGTTTGATCAGAACATCAGCAGCCACCCAAAAATGAGTTCTGTCAGCAGATAAATCTACTCAACCTATGAAACAGTAGCCGCATCAAATTATTTTCTAACGAGCTGTAAGATGGAAATTACCGTGACCGGGGTCGAGACAAGACTAACTGGCAGCACAGCTCTCTGCAGAGCACAGAGCTGTGCCAAACTATGTCTGTTTACTCACGAACAGCCAGGACCTTTCCCTTTTTTGTATCTCAAGAAGGAACACAACAGAAACGAGTTCATTCTGACACGTGATAATAGTCACATGCGTTACGTCGTGTACCCCTGCTATTTGTATTTTTCAAAAAGCCTCAGGAAGGTACGCGTCATTGAAACAGGCTCGTCATAGTGAACGGACATCAACAACACGTTCGTCTCTAGGCCGAGGACGATATTTGTGGGTCTCAGTGGGCATGTCGAGACGTTCTTTCTACTTCTCGTCTTCGTCGAGCTCTTTGAGGTCGCAAGAGCTGGAAGAGCTGAGTAGAATCGAGCAGGAAATCACCTTAACGTTGCAAGAAATAGATAAGAACTTGTCCAAATCCAACGGTATAATCAGCGAATCTGTGTTACCGAAACTTCATCATTTCAAGAAAAACTCACAGAAAATCTGGTCAGATGTCGAGTTTTGGAAATCGTTCTTTGAGAACAGTGCAAACGTGGAGATTATCACAGAGGAAGATGACCAATGGCAGCAGACAAAATCTGTTCCTCCCCAGGAAACTGAAGTGCCGAACTTGGACTCCACCATATCTTTGAGTCAGAACCAGCAGTTATTGGAGATCAATAAGAGATATAGAGAGAAGGTTGAAATTGCAGAAAACGTAAACGATACCTCAACAACAGCAACTGATACTGTTTCTCTTTGGAAAGAAGAAACCAGAAATAAGCGGCTTACGAGCTCCACGCCGAACCGGAAAACAAAGACTGGAGCATCAGAGGGCGAAACTGACGATACGAACAGCATACTTCCTCCGCAGCTCGATTATCCTTACAGCAGACCAGAACAGCTCAGATCCGACGAAGTTGAAAGAGAACAGGCGGATTTATTCGACGAAGAAGAGACAGAAAGAAGAAAGCCCACCAACAGGGAGAATGACCTCACCACAAGCGACATTTTCAACGTTTCTACAATGCAATTACAAAGAGAAAAACTGGCACAGACTCTAGAAGGGTTTGGGAAAGACTCAACATCCACAACCACTTCCACCGGACAACCTCGTTGGAAACTTTCTAAGAGTCCTCAAAAAAGAGGAAAAGATATTGTTGAGACTCATAGTCCTGTCAAGAAGAGACAGAAGTCAATTGCAACGAGGTATGATTCGTCACCAATAGAAGAGCCTCCGGTGCTGAAATCGGCTATTTATATGTCTCCCGTGAAACGGAGAACACCCAAGAAGAGTTCAGGAACTTCCGATGATTTGGATGAGACTGAATCACACCGTTTCCCAAAGTCACCAAAATATGGAGCAGGTGGAAAACTGCTTCGAACAACCAAAGGTCACGAAATTGCTCTGAACTTTGCCAAATCCGAGCTGGCGTCCACGACGGCCGACAATTCGTACCAGACGGCTCCTCTAGAATTCAGCTCTTCCGTTCTGAACCAAGAGTCTACCACGATGGAAGAGGTTCCGCAGTTGCAGAGTGAGCTATTGGCTCCAATCACCAAGCGCACCCTCCAGCCAGATGACGTCAGCGATGACGAAAGCACATCTGTTCCGGAATTGGTGAAGAGATCCGAGTTTCAGGCACAGCCAGACTCCAATCCTGAGACTGCTCACGCAACAGAAGATGCAAATCCGTTCTTAGAGTGAGCTTTTCACTCACTTTAGCTGTATTATAGTAGAGGTAGATACGCTCTTTGGGAATGTATTATATATTGGAGACTATGAAATAATTTATCGACGCGTCGATGGACGCAAATGAGTACTTCGAACCCGGTTCCGAGCTTGATGGAGAAATCGGTGGTGGAATTGCCTCTCCACCAGATCGATGGGACTGGACTGGCTTCAATAAAGCTTAGCCACAGCGTATAAGCGTTGTTCCTGTTTTGCAAGATTCACTAAGGAGGTTTCCGTTCCGTCGTTGTCAAAGGTGCCCGGTTCGCGGTCGGCACAGCCAAGACCCTTAGAATTGAATCGCCAAGATAGGTTACATTTGCAATAATAGACCTTTACCGTGTTTTCCGATAAAAGCTGCTGCCCGGATCACGAAAAATTTCACTTGTGGAAAAGGAAACTCACTGAAGGGAATCACATGGGTTGAGCTTTCAGTGCTTGTTGGCTACTATAAATCTGCATATCCCGATATCCTGTGATACTGGTGATACAGGTCTTGATCTTGTCTGACTAACACAAGGTAATGAAAGATTGCAATTCTACTGAAGTATCCGATAACCATCTGATTTACGACCTCAACTCCGGAACATTTGAACTATCTGGTAGAGTGCAGCTAGGCTGGCTGGCCGTGCTCCAGGTTCCCAAAATGTATTGCAGAAGGTTTTATGACGAAACCAGGCTTGTCCGAAGGAGAAAAAGTGTGTTTTCAGAGCCTGAAGAGGGCTGCAAAACAACAAAACAACAACACCAAATAGCCAGCATTGCTCCGCAACTACTTGGTCTTGCCATAACACTGTTACTCCTTATAAAAGTGGCTATCGAGTATTACAAGAAGACAAATCCAGACGTCTGGATACGACCTATCACGAAATACAAAAATGTAAAAACCACAAAAGACGTTATAATCCACAATCACAGAGTTTTCGGCTCCTTCGATTTTGACCCTGTTGACAGATACCACCCGTTCAACTCCTGCTCATTACTGGCGTTGACATCTTTCAGTATATTTATTGTGGGTCTGCTTTGTTAACTTCGTCTCTTTAATGCATGACAACTCATCTCACCAAAAAAAACATATAAACTAACCTATTTATGTGATCTGCCTGCAAATCCAATCTCGTTTAATCTATCATCATTGATCCAGAATCTTCAAACCCATGTTTGTCAGTCCAGTGGGGCTACCAAAGAGCCTCCTCCTTAAGCGAAAGGTCACGTGATTCTGGTAGATTTTTCCCTTCTTCGCTATCTTTGTTGGTATCAATCCAGTGTTGGAAAACTTGGGAAGATGACTGATAAGGGTTTTAGTAGGTAGTAGCTAACGAAAATTACTGTAAAATGACTCAACCAAACTATTTAGAAGTCATAGAAAATAAAAGGAAGTCAAATTTGGCGAAAATTCCTCAGGATTGGCTGCTTTCCAGGGTTCCTTCTCCTGAAGAGGAGCCGAATGCTGTTGAGTATGTTGAACAATTTCTTTCTGAGGAAGAAAAAGCTATCACAGAGAAGTCTGCCCTCGAATTACAGCAGCTTATTGGTTCAGGTAACTTATCTGCTACTAAAGTTATCCATGCTTACGCTCACAGAGCTGCTTTGATCCATCAATTGACCGACTGTCTCGTTGAGATTTTCTTTGATGATGCCTTCAAAAGAGCTGAATACCTGGATGAGCACTTCCAAAAAACCGGAAAGGTTCTTGGTCCACTACACGGTGTTCCCATTTCTTTGAAAGACCAGATCAACCTCCCAAATGTGACAACATCCATAGGTTTTGTTGCTCCCTTCATTTCCAAAGAGTATGAAAGCATTGTTAGTGCCAAGGAGCCTGACGAAGAATCATTACTAGCCACTATTTTGTACGATGCAGGTGCAATTTTCTATGTCAAAACCACAGTCCCAATGGCCATGTTCGGCTCGGAAACTTCGTCAAATCTCGGCGAAACCACAAACCCAATCGATCGAAGAAAGTCTCCCGGAGGATCTAGTGGAGGAGAAGCCGCACTCATTGCCGGAAAGGGCTCAATTATTGGTATTGGAACAGACATTGGTGGATCCATAAGAAATCCGTCCTCTCAGTGTGGTCTTTTTGGTTTGAAAGCATCTTCTTACCGGTTCCCATATCTGCGAGTTTCTAACTCTTACCCAAACCAAATATGTGTTCCTTCGGTTGTTGGTCCTATGTGTCGTTACATCGAAGATTTGGAGCTGGTTTCTCAAGTGATCATTGACTCCAAACCCTGGCTTTCTGACCCAAAAACACTACCTTTAGAATGGAAACCAGCAGATCTGAAAGTTTCAGATCTAAATGTTGGTTTCATTTATTCAGATGGTGAAGTCACGCCACATCCCCCTATTCTCCGTAGTCTTCAGGAGCTTCAGAAAGCATTTGATGCTGCTAATTCTGAGACTTTGAAGCTAGAGACCCCAGTCAAGTATTCAGAGGTAGCTACGTTGTTGAAAGACATTTTTCTTTCCGATGGGTTTACCGAAGTCAAGTATTTTACTAGCTTGAGTGGAGAGCCATTGACTCCTTTGATCCAAAGAATGTTTCAAAGCGACAACGCTGTGGCCAATGTTGCTGAGATTTTCAACTTTGCTGGACGTAAATACAAGTATCAGCAACTGTTTGATGAATTCTGGAACAATACAAAAAATTCCACTAAAAATGGACGGCCTGTTGATTGTCTGATTACTCCTGTTTGGTCATCCACTGCCTGGAGAGTTGGTGACAATATGAAAGTTTTCAATTACTATACAAGAACATTGAATGTTCTAGATTATTCCGTCATCACTGTTCCAGTTTCCAAGGTTTTGGAGACTGATGATGCTTATGAAAGAACTACTTTCGCTTCTGACATTGACCGGTTGAACTGGCAGTATTACGATAAAAACTTTAGTCTTGGAGCTCCAGTAGGTGTTCAAGTTATTTGCAGAAGATATCAGGAGGAGAAGGTAATATCAATTGCGAAAATCATTCAGAACCTTTTAGCTGATAAGGCCTAGTTAGACTTTTTATATATATATAATCTAGAGACTTTTTCTTCAGTTCTTATCGTAAAAAAATATTTCCCGAGTCTGCATGGCACCAAATAAGCTGATTTTCAACAATTGATAAGAACAGGGTTGAAAGAGTTTTTCTATTATCATTTTATTTATTCATCTTCACACTTTGGTGGTGGAAAATGACAACCTTGAACTATTTGGAAGTAATTGAGCAAAAGAGGGCTTCCAACTACTCCAAAATTCCAAAAGAATGGAGACTGGAAAACGTTCCATCAGCAGAGCAAGAGCCTAACGTAAATGCCTTTTTGGATGAGCATTTCCCTGAGAAAGAACAAGCTATCATTTCCAAGTCTGCCTCTGAGCTTTTGGAACTCCAAAAATCAGGTTTGCTCAGTGCCTACGAAATCGTCTATGCTTTCTGCCATAGATCTGCTCTGGTGCACCAACTAACCGACTGTCTAATTGAAATATTCTATGAAAACGCTTTCCTAAAGGCTCAAGAGCTAGATTCCTACCTTAAAGAGACTGGGAACCTCATAGGACCTTTGCACGGAATTCCTATTTCCCTTAAAGACCAGTTCAATTTGAAAGGAATCACCACTTCTCTCGGTTACGTTGCTCCCCATATTTCTCAGGAGTTGGAGTCTATTGTGTGCAGTAAATCACCGGACGACGTATCTTTGTTAGCTTCCATTCTGGAAGAAGCAGGAGCTGTGTTCTATGTCAAAACTTCGGTGCCAATGGCGATGCTGGCCAGTGAAACGTCTTCCAATTTAGGAGAAACCTGTAATCCATTGGACAGAAGACGCAGTCCGGGAGGCTCTAGTGGGGGAAGGAGCTCTTTTGGCAGGAAAGGGATCAATAATAGGTTTTGGTACCGATATTGGCGGTTCTATACGAATTCCATCGGCACAGTGTGGACTTTACGGATTAAAACCTTCATCTAATCGGTTCACATATCTCAAAATCTCAAATTCATACCCAAATCAAATATGTGTTCCTTCGGTGGTTGGTCCTATGTGTAGACATATTGAAGACCTAGAACTAGTCTCCAAAGTTGTGCTTGAAAACAAGTCTTGGTTGCATGATGCCAAAGTCCCTCCTATTTTGTGGAGGCAGATCAAACTAGACCCTATTCTCAACTTTGGATTCATGTTCTGGGATCAAGGTATAATGCCTCATCCACCATATCAACGAGTTATCAGGGAGGTTTGGACAAAGCTGAAACGACAGGGACAATTTTGTTGCGAGCTTCCACCCCCTGTTAGCCACAGAGAACTTGCAGTCTTCATGGATGACCTTTTTTTCTGCGACGACATAGCAGAAATCAGAGAATACTGTGCCCTTAGTGGGGAGCCGATTGCTAAAAGCGTCTTGGGACCCTATGCTGCTACAAATAAGATTGATAGTGTCCATGATTTCTTTGATAGAGCCGGCAAAAAGTACCAATATCAACAGAGGTATGACGAATTTTGGAATTCAACGTCTTCCTTAACGTCTAATGGCAAGCCCGTGGACTGTATTATTGTTCCAGGTTGGTCAACGACGTCATGGAAACTCCAGGATGATGTCAGAATTTGGGATGATTATACCAGCTATCTGAATGCTCTTGATTATTCAGTTATAACAGTTCCTCTGGGAACAGTCACGGAAGAGGACAGACCGTACGAGAGAACAGAGTTTGCTACTCCGCAGGACGAGATTGTTTGGAACTATTACAATCAGCAGCAATGTCTCGGGCTTCCAGTAGTCTTGCAGGTGATTTGCAGAAGGTACGAAGAAGAAAAATGTATCGAGTTGGCCAAGCTAATCAAAAGGCTAACTATTAGTTGAGAAAAATACTTTCTAATTTTTGCGTCGTAGTATAAATTGAAAACATCTAAAAATACTAACAGAAGTACCCATTACAGCTGTTAATCTGTACTGGGAGACCATAAAGTGGAAGTCACAACTGTCAACCCACCAATAAGACATTGCCAGAAAAACAATTCTGACTTGGGGATCAGCATGGAACTTTTCAAAACAAAGGAAAATCTCGCCTTCTTGGAACCGGGTGCTTTACAAAAGCAAAACTAATCGTGAAAATGCAATAAACTAGGTCAAAGGGTAAACTCGGATGTTTATTTCTTGGCACCTCTTTTCTTAAGAAGTGTTTCTTCAGTACCATATTCTCTGAAATCTTTATCACCTTCGACAGTATCCCTGATCTTGTCCATTTCTTTTGCTTGAGAAGCCCAAACAGTCTTATCCTTCTTCAATTGTCTGTTGAATAAATTTTTGTCTGGTTTTCTGTAGGAGCCACCAAGTCTATCCCACAGAGTTGTAAACTGGCCGTAGTTGTAGTTGAAATAAAGGTGGTGGACGGTGTGACAAGCAGCACCATTCACGACTGGATCGTTCGACATGTACTCACCGTCGTGAATCATGACAGTCCAAAAGTTCACAAATGTGAATAGTAACAGGTACAAAACTTTGTGTAATGGAAACAGGAAAGGATACCAATGGTAAGGGAGGGATTGTGCGTAACCGTCCACCGGATGGAAAGCATGTGATGCAAAAGGTGTGCAAACAATCCACTTGTGGTGAGGCTTGTGTAGAATCTTATAAACGGAAGGCCAATGTAGCCATCTGTGAATGAAGTAAATTCCGCAGTCGGTAAACATGATGAAGAATGGAACCTGTAAGAAAACAGCTGTCCAACCGCCTGTAGAGTCATTTATATCATAGTACAGTCTTGAATGGCCATGCAGCTCCAAAAGGAACCAAGGTACAGTCAATGCCACCATGACGGGAATAGCAGTCATAGCTTGTGTGATTTCCATGGACATCTGATTTTTCAAATACCTTGGGTGGTTGAAGTTTGCCTTGTCGTAGACAAAATGGTAAGAGAAAGTTGCGACAACAAGATACAACAGCCATCCGAAGAAGGTCATGACAATGAATAAACTGATTGTTTGTCTGATGAGGTTGGACCTTCCCAACACAGAGGCGTGAGCGTAGATGGATTCATCAAAGAAATGGTACTCTGCATTGATTCCATAGATTTGTTTAACCTTTTTCACAACTGGAGAGCCCGAAGATACAAACAAACTATGCAATTTTGTGGATTCCGAATAATTAATGGCAGCCTGCGTGCTGTTATTGATGATTGAGGCGAGATTTTCGATCAATTCCGGGGTCTCTGGAATAAACCGAGCGAGCGAGCTTGGCAGCAACGTAGCGTACGCCTTGTCAAACAGGAAAGTGTCGCAACTTTCTAGCACGATATCCATGATGGGCAGAGGATGGACCTAACGGAGATTCGACAAAGACGGAATGTCACTCAAATATGTGAAACACCGATCCCTTAAATACAATAATGTGAGAATGTAACACTTCTTCTGCTTATGTATGGAAAGGATCTCGTTTTATAGATCCAAATTAGAAATATGATCCGATCTTTAGTTCAAAGCTCTGTTAAATCAAAAGTTCATTTAATAGTATGATATTTTTCTCTGTATTTTTATTTATTATGCTGCTCGCTCGTTTATTTCGTTTAACTCGTACAAAAACTTTTCGAGACTACCAGACTAAGACATCTTCTCAGAAAGAGACTGTCGGAACCATTTATGAGGAAATTGGGAAAATCTGTGGCACAGAAAACTAACAGAACCCTGATTGTTGTCATCTTTGCTCAGCAACCGGTTCTGTTGATCTCAAAGCCATCCAATCATCTTCATCTGCCCTGTGGCCACCAACACCTTCTGCACAGCCAAGATACAATGTGGTCGTAAAATGTCCATCTGTAAATGCACGACCGTCTGCCTCCAGTTGGCTCTTTCGTGAATTCCTGTGTTTGCGTAATCTCTGAGTCATCAGTGTTGGCTCATCTTTCATTTTCCGGGGCAGCAGCGACAGCGTGGTGGGAGGAGTCGCCGAAGAACTGCCCGGGCCAATAAAACCTCCGGGAGAAGTAATGTGTATCCCCACTTTGCTGAGCGCACGACAAGGACTCTCCGAGCAGGGACTCTGGAGTCTTTTTAATCAATCATCCCGTAGTGTTTTACGACACAGCAGAAAAAAGGGATCTGTTGTTTTTATACCCCGAGGTTTGTTTATATTTGGTAGGCACCGTTGGTTCCGTTGGGCTAGTTTGTCTTTTTTTTTGGGATAGACGCAGGCCGATTTTCTGGGACTATAAATTGATAGGTTTGAGCAGATTGTGCAATTCTACGGTAGAGGGAACAAAAGGTTAGTATGTTAAAGGCTGGCAAACGTGTGATTCCAAGATTCGCCAAGTCAAGCACTAGCTGGAAAGCTGGTTTTTTGTGTGCATTCTCTGGAGGAAATGTTGCCTTGGTGAGACCAAAGACGACAGATGCAAGCACCAAGTCGACTTACAGAGTCAATGATAACTCGCACTATCCTGAAGATTCGGCAGATGCTACGGCCACAGTTCTGACGGAGGCAATAGATTTCCAAAAGAGAATTCAGGACAGCAAGAATAGAGCAACCTGGTGGGAGCTTTTGAACAAACAGAAGGAGAGAGAGAAAGAGGGCAAAAATATCGATTCATTTACCATCGACGACGTGAAAACCACTCAGATTTTTGAAAGAACTAGAAACGATGGATTCTCGTATCTGGTTCTTCCTTTCAAAGAGGATCCTTTTTTGATGGATAATTACTTGAACGTAGCTGGACGGTTAAGGTTTGGCAATCTGTTTCAGGACTGTGATTCTCTTGCTGGAAGAGTTGCTTCTAAACATTGCAAGCCTGCAGAGCCAATGAACGTTACAGCATCCATCGACAGAATATATGTGACACGGAAAATCGACGAAATTCATAAATACAACTTTGTCATTGTGGGATACGTCACCTACACAGGCAGATCTTCAATGGAAATATGCATCAAAGGATTTTCATTCGAAAATGATATTCCAAAGGAAATCACACCAAAGATTGTCGAGGACTTCAGAGAAAGCTGTTTCCTTTCGGCCAATTTCACTTTTGTGGCAAGAAACCCTGCAACTCATAAGTCACATGCGGTGAACAAACTGCTTCCTACCAACGAGCAGGAATGGATTGATTTCCGTAGAGCAGAATCTCATAATGCTGCAAAGAAGCTGCGAGCCAAATTGGAATCACTGGACGTTGTTCCTCCAGCGGAGGCAGAGTCCCAGATGATTCACAATTTGTATAATTCGTCCAAGAAGATTGTAACTCTGGATCCAAAGCCAAAAAACATAGTTCCAATGAAGAAGACCAGAGTTTCTGCCACCCAAATCCAACAGCCACAATATAGAAACCGTCATGGAGTTATTTTTGGAGGTTACCTACTGAGACAAACTTTTGAGCTGGCATATTGTGCCGCGGGTGCTTTCTCCAAGTCGAATCCTCGTTTCATTTCTCTAGATAACACGACCTTCAAGGCTCCAGTTCCCGTTGGATCAGTTCTTTTCACCGATGCAGAAGTCTGTTATACAGAACATATTCACGAGCTCAATGAAGACTCTCCATCAGCAGCACAACTGAACCAGATCTTGAAAGATTACGACACAAGCGCTAATGTTTTGAGTGCCGACGAACAGGAGTATTTCTCTGCTCCTGGTACTTTGATTCAGGTCAAGGTGGATACAAAAATTAAGTCATTGAGCGACTCTAAGCTGACTGAGAGCGGAACATTTGTCTATTCGTTCTACGTTCCAAGAGATGCCAATGGCGATTATGATAATCCAGGTTATTGTTCTGTGATTCCAGAAACCTATGGCGAAATGATGGATTATGTTGAAGGTAGAAGAAGAGCATATGATACTGCTGCTTATGCCTCCCAACTCAAAGTTTCCAGTCACTAAGTTCCATCTTGCTAACTTTTCAGTAATTTATTTAAGATACTCCTAATTGAGTCACCATTTACATATATGATGAATAATAATATTCAACAAATCGAGGGATAGTGAAACGATCTTTGAATATAGATAAACAAGGACCAAGTCAAATGAATAAACAAAACTGATTAACCTCACAGAACTGAGAAAACGAAACGGATAATAAAAAGCGACCATCAGAAGTGAAAGGTGAAAGCTAGAACAAACTGAAAACTAGAGGTACACGGTGGGAATAAGATTGTGAACTTGCACTCATGGGGATTAACTCATAAAGCTTCCGGACGAACTATTTTCTAGAACTCCTTCAATGGATTTTTCATCTCTTGAATCATCAACTGCTCCCGAACTTTTTCCTTTAAAGTCCACGAGTTTGGCTGATGCATTTCTAGAGGTATTGCTTATGGTTCCTTCTGAAAAATCTCTCGCTATCACGCCTCCAGACTCGTCTCTCAGCATATGACTGAAAGAAGAAGCAGACGTATCGTGTGGCAACTCTTCATCTAAAGTCACCAGGTCTCCTCTTGAGCGACGTGTTGTATCCACCAGCTCGGTAGAAGATCTGTCATAGCTACTGGTGTAGTTTGGGCCAGAGCTTCCCGTTGAGGCATAGGAGGAATTTCTGTTAGTCATGAAGAAGTTGCTCTGTGACTTTCGCTGCATGTTTGGGTCATTGGCAACTCTGACGGTCATCAAATCTGTGGTGGCCACGGTTGCCAGCGATGTGAGAGAATCTCTAGGCTTCCAGGATTTGGCATTGCCATTTCTCCAGGATTTGGTAACCTGTCCCGAACCGTTTGGCATCAACTCGTCTGTACTTTGGTAATTCATTGCTTCGTTGTAGAGGGAATCTGATCTTGAGTGCGAACTGTCAACGTTAGTGAGCGAAGACGAGTCATCCGCATGTGCCATACTTCCGTCTAATGCAGACTGATCCAGCTTCAAGACATTCAATGCCGACAGTCTCTTTGCATTTTCGTTTCCTTCGTGTTCATTTTTCAGGGTCTCCGATGTTCCTTGTGGATTAATGTAGAATGTCTTTGGTTTTTCAGGGTCATCTTCGTCATTCTTATTCTTCTTCTCGTTCTTACGTCTTCTCCAACAACAGAAGAATATGAAAAGTGCTGCTATTATGGCAGCCAATGGAAGGGCCACGCCCAAGCCGATTGCAAGACTTTTGTGAGAAGAAGATGATTTGGACACAGCAGAGGCAGAGCTGGTCGAATTAGCAGTTGACGAGGAAGATGAGACAGACGAAGTAGCCGAAGAAGAACTAGAAGAAGAACTAGAAGAGCTTGAGGAACTGCTCTTGACAGATCCGACTCCCTTGATTTCAAACGAGCGAGATGCTGTCAGACTATTCATTGTTCCCTCAACGGTCACCTTCACAGAAGTGAAATTGTCTGGAACTTCACCAGCAAAGGTGTAGTTCTTGTAGAAGTAAGAAAGCCAGTCTGCTCCGTCAAAAGTAGCCTCGATGTCTGTGTCGTTCAGATTTGAAAAATCAGACGATTCGAGAGAATACTCAAAAAAGTCGCCTCTGGTAGCATTGACATCGCCCAATGAATCAACGGTAAAAATTTCTGTCAAAACATCAATTTCAAAGCTTAAGAAAACAGAGTTCTCATAAACGTCGGTCACTGTCACATTGATCAATTCGTTTTCATCCAAATCGTCAGGAACAGTTCCAGTAAGTTCGTTATCGGAGTTGATTTCCACCCACGAAGGAGCGTCGAATAACTCGATAGAAGAAATGCTGGAAGATGACACAACCTCTCCATCCAAGAAGATGTCGGACAATGGGACCTTTTCAGTGAAAGAGTCACCTTGAGTGGTATTGACAACAATTGCAGATGTGAGGTTAGTGGACAGCTCATGAGCACCAACAACGAGATAGAATGTACCGTAGGCACCAGTGTAGCCAGTGTAATCGGTTGCAATAAGAATGAAACCGAATTCCTGGCTTGGAGCTATCTCCGAATTGATTGCAGGTGCTGTTCCAGAAAAGGTGAGTGTGTCTGAGTCGAAATAACACCAACTTGGAAGAGAAGTTCTGTTTGAAGATCTACCGTAATAGGCAACGATTGTGCTCGACGAACCAGAGGCCATTTCGAAAGTATCGTTTGAAAATTGGATTGAGAAAGAGGCTTCCGACTTGACAACCAGACCATCGTATCCGTTTGTTGTGCCCATTGACTGCAGTTGTGAGTAGATCGAGTCTGAGGAGTTGAGCTGCGGACCCTGTTCATCGGAAACAACGATGGAAGCAGAGTTGTTGTATGTTCCAGAAGAATCTTTGCCAATCAAATAGAAAACCAGTTCATCTGTGACATCGCTGGAAGAAGGCGTTCCCGAGAGAGTCAGGGTATCTGAGTCAAAAGAGAGCCACGATGGTAAGTCATCTGCCGAGTAAGAGACATCTCCGTCCGATGTTTCGTAGGTATCTTTGCTGATTTGGAACGAATAAGTCTCACCGACTCTGGCAACATTTGGAAGCTGTTGTGCAAAGGGAAATCCAGAGTAAGGGGTAGCCCACACGCAAACGTTTGTTGCGAGAACAAAAACAGAGAGCAGCCGAAGAAGAGATAACATGGCACTTTCCGAACCTTCTTGAATTTGTAGCAAGGCTCAAACTCTCTTCTCCAATACGTTCCAAAACAACTGTGATGAACAACTTTCGAGAAAGACTGGAACCTTGAACAGAATTCAATACAAAACCTGTTTTTTCCCGCTGCTTTTCTCACCTTGTTGCTTCACCTTTGGCTTTTTCGGTGCTGCAAAAATAATACAAGCTAATAAACGCGTCTTGAAACTCTTATTGGCACTATAAACAAACTGGGTTTGGTGCAAAATTACAAAGAGTGTGTCTTTTTTTCCATCAAAACAATACCCTCCTTATTGTTACCAAACTCAAACAGTGCCTACGACGCTTCTTATTTGATCTTTTCGTAAGCATGGCTCCTCAAATAGGTTAGAGCTGGCATACAGAAAGGAGTTTCGCTCAAGGGGACCCCTTCTTACATGCAAACGCGCTCTCAAAAGGGACATTCTTCTGAAGGAGACTTGGAACGCGTTCTTTCCTAAAACGGACACATCGCTCTAACACGCAGGCAGTGCCTTTTTTTTTCTTGCAGGCAGTGTAGTGGTGCAAAGATGTGTCGGCTGATCCTTGCTTCCCTAATGGAGTAAAGATCAGTACTACTGTATCTGTTGCTGAGAACAAGGATTTTGAATCAGGCAGGGCAATTGTTCAGAAGTAGTATCGTATGCACGGATGCATCAAAACTCCTTGTTTTGGCCATCTAACGGTTGCCGTATGTCTCGAAGCTCAGCAACCTTTTTGATTGCTACGTCGCAACGGCTGTTAATGCTGTCAACTTTTGGAAAAAGAACATCCCACGTGACTAATTGGCAGTCAGGCTGGCGTCTCCAGCCTTGTCAATGCACTGTTATCGTGGAAAGTGGTGCTGTAAACTACATTCTGAGTGCTATTTTACATCTCAGGCAAGAGGCGGAGTGCATAGTGCTCTCTTGCTAAGAGACGTTTTGCGCCCCGATGAACATCTTGTTTGCCCAAACAGGAAATACGAGGTGCTGATTCTGCAGAAAAAAATAAATGGTGTACAGATGTGCGGCCTGATAGTATTGTTCTGTGAGAAGCCATTTTGCTTCTTTTTGTAGAAGTAAAGTATTTGATGAGTTGTCTGGCACTCAGAAGAGGTTGGCTGATCGTTGCAACAAAAGGACCCTGAACAGAGGAAGGCATAGGTGACTTCAATTTGGCCGGATTGGAGATTGAACACTGCTTTGGAAGAGCTTTGTCTGATAAACTCTGGTTCTGGTTCTGATTGTTGGCGGTAAAAGTCTAGCAGTTTTGAAGCTGCAAAAGATTGAGATAATACGAAACAGTGTGTGCAATTCATTCGAAAAAGAGCATTGACAAGCCAACTTTCTTTATCTGCCGTTAGCCATATTGTATGCATTGTCAGTGTACTCAAAAAATCTGATTGCATTTATTTCAACCGAATCCACTTCCAACGTATCAGTTTTGATCACCCATTCATTTTTGTACTATATCACATTACTGCTGCAAGGTTCGCAACTTGAACATATATCACGGCCTTTTCTTTGGTCGATTTGTGTTGATTCCCAACGAGCAACATTCATTGCATAGTGCGTTTTCTTATTTTTGGAACAGATTTCTAATCTTCCAAAATGATATATTCAGTCAACGACTATAGTCGTCATCAATTGATAGCTCCAAAACATGTGTTATTTTTTCTGACGGTATGTGGGTTAACTTTGTTATCGCTGATAGGTTTTAGTTTTGTTCAGAATCTTGAAGGGGCAGACTCAGCAAAATGCAGGTCAGTCTATATGTCCCCTGCTTATGCTAGAGTTTACGGATTCGACGGAACCCACACTAGGTTTGCCTCCAAATATTCACTTTACCTGTATCGAGAATCCGGGAAAGATGAAATGCCTTTCGACTCAAATGCTACAGATGCGCAGCCTCTCAAATTGAGAGGAACTCCCGTTCTTTTTATACCAGGAAATGCCGGCAGTTACAAGCAAGTGCGATCAATGGCATCGCAATCTGCTCTCTCTTTCTACGATGAATTTGCTAAATTTGAAAACCTGAATTCAAATGTGAACAACTTGGACTTTTTCACAGCAGATTTTAACGAAGACTTCACTGCATTCCATGGGCGAACCATGCTGGATCAGGCAGAGTATTTGAATGATGCGATTGGATTTATTCTAAGTCTCTATAGAAACAACCCAGTCCCTGCTGAATCTGTCATATTATTGGGACACTCCATGGGGGGTATAGTTTCCAGAGTGATGCTGAGCCTGCCTAATTACGTCGAAGATTCTGTTAACACTATTATAACTTTGGCAGCTCCCCATGCGGCAGCTCCAGCTACCTTCGATGCGGATCTTCTGCAAGTCTTTGCTTCAACTGATAACTTTTGGAGACATGGCCTCATAAGCTCTGACACAAATTCAAGTTTGGCTGAGATTGCTCATCAAAGGCTGAGAAACGTTTCACTCATCTCCATCACTGGTGGTCTTCTAGATAACACTTTACCGGCTGATTATGCAACTTTGATTGGTCTAGTTCCTGATACAAATGGCTTTACTGTTGCAACGACTGGTATACCTGGGGTCTGGACTCCCATTGACCACTTGGCGATCATGTGGTGCGATCAACTTCGAAAAGTTATTGCAAGCGTTCTCCTACAAATAATCGATAAATCTTCGACTACTCAAACTTATCCATTAAAAAGAAGGATGCAAATTTTCAGAAATAATTTACTATCAGGGTTCGAAGAAAAAACAGTACAAGATTTAGATGCATACCAAGCTGGTAATGGCAAACTTGAGTTGTCGTACAAACTCAAGATTGATACCAAGCAGCTCAAAGAAACTTCTAGAGAAAGAACTTTCCAATTACCCAAGAGTAAGTCAAAGCGTGACATGCCTACTTCTCCTGATATGCATCTATTTTACATCCCAAAAGATAATTTGAAGTTCAAGTTCAACTTTATCAGCTCGCTCCAGCCAGTGGATATTGAATATTTGGGTAAAGAATCTTCTGCGCCATCGGTATTATTGTGTCGGACCTTGACACCTGGAGGGCGGACTTTCAAGAAAGAATTTGATTACACGACGGGAAGCACAAATCAATTTGTCCAGTTAGAGTGCATCGATGTTCATCGTGATGCTCACATGATTCCACGTTCGTATTCCGATTCCCAGTCTGCAAGTGACTCTTCTGTGGGTGCAGAAGAAGCACCATTTTATTCAATTCAACTTGATGCTAGAGTATTGAGCATGTTTGATGCTGTGGTAGTTGTTGAGTCTCCTCTTCCTGTTGCCAAAAATGATTTCATTCTGGCTGATCTAGAGATGACGCAATCTACTAATCTGGCATTAGGTGAACCAAGCCTCTGGAAACTTTTCACTAGAGGTTATGACATCACCCTACCCGCACACCGTCCAATTATTATCAGTATCAAGGTACCCTCTGCTTGGTCTAGTTTACTAGCATACAAGTTTGATATTAGGTATGAGCAATCACAGTTTGAGAGGTTCTCTCCGATTATTAGCCAGAGAGTAAGAGATGAAACCAAATGGCATATCAACATTAAAAACAATAATGATATCACATCTCTGGTTCAAGCAATATCTCCTTTCTGTCCGTTCACCAAAAATGAAGATTCCTCATTAGAGCTGCAACTTTTCAGCGACGCACTTTCTACAGATCAAATTATGGATATCTATATGTCTGTGGACTGGTTTAAGTCTTTGAAACTGTTGGTTCTCAAGTACCGATTGTCAACTATAAGTTTTCCTGTTTTCATCACAACCTTTGTTCTGCTTTTGCAGTTTCGAAAATACATCAAGGATGACGTTTTCCCCTCATTTGGAGAGGGTCTTCTTATGTTTTGCAGTCCAAATGTGCTGATATCCCTTACGGTTGTTTTGTCGTCTTTATCGTTCATAACTTGCCAAAAGCCATTTCAGAAGATATTGAGCTACATTGATCCTGTGGAATCAGGAAACACAGATATGATGCAAGAAATCGAGCAAACGTACGTGCATTTGAATCTCTACTTTCTAGGACTTGAAGAGGAGGCTCTATGGTTTTTTGGGCCCTTAGTGTTGGTTCTCTCGCTTTCCTTAGTCTGTACCTTCTACATTGTGGTTTCTTGGCTGATTTCAATGGCTTCTCTTCTTTACAAAAGATTCATCTCTGTTACCAGGACACCAAAAGCTCATAGACAGCATATTTTGGGAAGCAAGCGTCGTGCTCTTGGAACTGCACTGCTTGTTGCTTTAGTTCCCTTATACACGCCATATCAGTTTCCCTATGTTGTCTCATGCATTGTCCAATTGACAGTTGTGATAAGAGCTTTTGTAATGAACTCTTCGCCTCTGCAAACAGCTCAAGCTCAACAGTCACGTCTAAACACTGCTTCTGCGCAAGTGGTTGAGAACTTCAAAAATTTCAACTTTTCATTCTTGATGCTCATGTTATGGATTCTACCTGTCAACGTTCCTGTTCTCATAGTTTGGGTACACAATTTTTCCTTGAGATGGGCTACGCCATTTTCTTCCCATCACAACTTTCTGTCCGTGATATCAGTAGTGTTTCTGGTGCAGAATAATGTTGCGGGAAACCTAGTCTCGAGACCGTGTTCACAATTGACTATTTTCATTACCAAATTCATTCTCGCATACTTTTCCTTGTGCTCCCTGCTCTATGGAACAAGACATCTGTTTTGGCTACACTATTTATTCAACTTTTTGTGTGTGTGGATGCTTATTCTGTTGTTCGATGACTACTGGAATGGTAATGTGAAAAACGCGGTTACAATAAAGAAAGAGGAAACCCCTTCAAAGTTACATTAGAACTGCTGCCAGCTGAGGTAGACACTCTATCCGTGTATATTTCTTCTGTTTTGTGTTATTGATTCATTCACTCGATGTTATATAACTGAAACAAGTCATTATTCGATCCACATATTATACATTTTTACATCCGTGCCCGATATCCTTTGACATTGAGGTATCCCAGATTCACCTCTCTAAATTCTCTCAAGTCGACTGAGCCCACTTTTTTAGATGGTGTACTAGAAGGCACCGACAAGTTGATGCTAGTCTCATCCAAAATCCAGTCCTCACTCAGAGTAAGTTCATCGAAAAGAGCTTTATCGGCTGAGATGAGAATTTTGAATGTGTTAGGTGTGGAATGATTTGTGCTGTCTGTATCATCTGAAGACTGAACAGTGTTGGACGGCTTTGAAACCTCATTCACCACTGAATACAGAAAACTCTGAAACTCTGCAAAAACTAAGCTTAATTTGAAGGTTTGCGAAAACTCTATAGTCTCTCCTTTCTTCAGCAACTCCAAAATCGGCGAGTTCATGAAACTTATACCGTAGCTTTCAGTTCTCTTTCCGCTGACTCTATCGTGGATATCAATAAAAACTCTGTTTAGCTCTCCTGCACGCAGCAAAACCAAGAGCTTTGCTGATAGATTTTGCAAATACTGACGAACACCAGGATGTCGATTCGTGTACACCTGTAACTGAAAAGAACGGCTCTTTTGAAACGACTCCGGAGGATAGATCGCCTGATGATACCACACTTGCTCGATTACTACTTGGACCAACTCTATAAGTAGAGGCAATATTTTATTCTCTGACAAGTCACTGTTGGAAGGCCCTCCAGATTTCACAGGCTCTTTGGTTTGCAAAGAATCCATCGGACAAACTTGACATTTCGTTCAATACAAGCGTTGATCTTGTTACAAAAGACTTAGCAAGGTTCATAAATATGGCAGTGAACTTTTGTGGTGGTTCTCGAAGTTTTGGCTTGTTACGTAATCCTGGCTTGAACACGGTCAGGTATGATTTGGTTCAGAAGAGCGTGAGGGAAGTCGTTCAAACGGTAGTTTGCAACCAGTTGTCAGGGAATGAAATGACCATTCAGGCGATCAATGTCAGTGATGTTCATAGTATCACTTCTGGACAGGTGATTATCGATCTCACTACTGCGGTCAAAGAGCTTGTTGAGAACGCGCTTGACGCAGAGTCCAGCCAAGTTACCGTGACGTTTAAGAATCACGGATTAGACTCGATTGAGGTCAGTGACAATGGATCCGGAATAGATGAGGAAGATTTCGATAAGATCTGTTTGAAACATTACACATCAAAACTGGAATCATTCGAAGATGTTGGTAGTGTCAGGACTCTCGGTTTTCGAGGGGAAGCATTGAGCTCTTTGTGTGGTGTTTCCGATATTGTTGTGACGAGCTCTACCAAAAAGACACATCCCAAAGCACATAGGCTAGTCTATAGTCACAGTGGTCTACTGTTAGAAAGTCAAGTCACCTCAGGACCAATTGGGACAACAGTTCAGATCTCTAACCTCTTTCAAAACTTACCTGTCAGAAGGATTGATCTGACAAAGAATGCCAAACGGGAATTTCAAAAGGCACTCAATACTCTACAATCTTATGCGCTGATCAAGACGGGGGTTAGATTGCTTGTTCAGCATCTGGATTCCAAAGGAAAAAAGAGTGTTCTTCTCTCGTCTACTGGCTCCAGGCACCTCAAAAGTAACGTTCTGAGTGTTTTTGGCTCCAACGGGATGTTTGGATTAGAAGAAGTGAAATTCCAGCTCCAAATATCCTCACGGTTTAAGCTGAAAACAGCAGAAATCGAAGTCGTCTTTTCTGGATATCTTTCGAATTGCTCTTTTGGAAACGGAAGATCTGCCTCTGATCGTCAACTGTGGTTTGTGAATGGAAGACCGGTCAAACTGCCACAATTCTCTAAAGCAGTAACAGAAGTTTACAAATCGTTCAATCACTTACAGTATCCGGTGATCATGCTCAACATTGAGCTGGATACTCGTTTTGTCGATATCAATGTTACACCAGACAAAACCACTATAATGCTCAATTCAGAGTCTCTGATTTTGGAAAGTTTGAGAGAGAAACTAGGAGAACTGTTTTCTTCCCAAGACGTGAAGATACCGGTCAACAAATCTACTGACCAGGATATAAAGAGACAGGGTTATTCTGGTTTCAAGCAGTCGCTTTTGGAAACTTACGCTTTACCCAATGTTTCTTTATCAGAAAATGGAGACAACAATCAGGCAAATATCCAAAGAATGGATTCTCAACAGAGAAGAAGAACTTATGATGAGCGAAAACAAGAGGTCGAAAGTAAGAAAATGGATGAAGAGAAAGAAGCACAGTCAACAATTACAGAAGATGAAGCTGAACAACAAGACCCACGGACCGGTCTATATGAGAGTAAGAAAAATAAAAAGAAACCAGAATTGCAAGCAATACTGATGAAAGAGGATCCAAAAGTGTCTGAGATACAAACTATTCCTGATCCAAGTCCATCACCCAAAGAACAGTCGTCGGAGAATGATGAAGTTTCTGAACAGGAAAGTGATGATGATGTTGCAGAAAGTGTTTCTGAATTAGAAGTTACTGAAGTCACTCAGGATTCCTCAGCTGTTCTGCCAAAAGAGAGCGGAGCCTCTATAGATTCAGGGTTTGATGTTATCTCTGATGGTGAAAAAGAACAGGAACCACCCTCTGCAAAGGGAAGTTTCAATCTATCGCAAACCTTCGCTTATTCTGATGCTGCTCAAAAATCACCAGTAAGTAAAGAAGATGAAATCATGGTTGCATCAGTGGGAGACAAAGTTATCCAATCTAGAGCGGTGAGAACGAGATCCAAGTTACGATTTTCTGATGTTCCAGATGACAGCGGTTGTGAATGTCATGGCAGTGAAGTTCAGAAGTTTTCTCCTCCTCACAAGGGTACCAAAAGGCGATTCTCTTATGGTAATAGCAGTGTTCATGATCTTGAAGTGAATATCGATGTATCTGAAGAGGATTTCAGGATTAAAAAGATCAGAAGAAGCAAAGTGCAGAACTTCACCAGCGACATTTCGACAGCGAAAACAGATGACATTACAAACGAAGAAGAGGCAGAAAAACGACTCACATTGACTGTCGCAAAGTCTGATTTTCTTGCCATGAAAGTGATAGGCCAGTTCAATCTGGGTTTCATACTGGTTGTAAGGAAGAACAAAGAAACAGATGAGTCAAATCTTTTCATAATTGATCAGCATGCATCTGATGAGAAGTACAACTTTGAGAAGCTTCAAACAGAGACTGTGCTATGCAGTCAACCCTTGGTAGTACCTCGCACATTAGAACTCAATGTGATTGATGAATTAACGATAATCAACAATGTGTCAGTGTTTGAAAAGAACGGATTCAAACTACAGATCAATGAGGACCTGCATCCCGGCGAAAGGGTCAAGCTCATTTCACTACCTTACTCAAAAGATACGATGTTTGACCTGACAGATCTTCATGAGCTGATACATTTACTTAAAGAATCGGAAGGCACAAGACTGGTCAGGCCTTCCAAAGTACGATCGATGTTTGCTATGCGTGCATGCAGATCAAGTATCATGATAGGCAAACACCTCAACCCCAAAACAATGCAAAAGGTCGTTACCCATCTTGCATCACTCGACAAGCCCTGGAACTGTCCTCATGGAAGACCTACTCTGAGACACCTTGTGGAACTCAAGCAGTGGGACCCGTTTACCGAAGATCTAATTCAGAGCTAAAGTCGTAGTGTGTCAGCCGCAGTGCCGCAGACTTGCAGTAACTATAATTTAGTCATTTCAATAGTGCGTCTGCGGCTGTGCAGGTCACATTGATCTATCTGAAAAAGGAAATTTTTTTTGGTATCTTGAAGATGAAGATCAGGCAGTAATCTTTATTTGAACTATCAATGGGTTCCATGGAGACTTTGAATGGAAGGGATGAGGTCTCTGATGTACATTATTTACCCAATTCAGCGAATGCGTATAAAAGGTTGGAGGTGTCATGTTTGAGATTATTAAAACCTAGATTATGAAATCTAAAACGTGTTGAGCTTGGAGAATCCAAAATCCATATAAAAGGTATCATTTCCACAAGCCTGAGTAATCAAGTTTAGGAAACAATTACGCAGAACGAATCAAATACTTAATGTCTGACTCAAGTGTGCAAGCTCTCCTTCTCCCAGATGGTGTGGATCCATCATCGATTGTTTTTAATTACACTTCCGCTTATGGTGCTACCGAAGACACTTTGGGAGACCTTCAAGCCTATTTCATCAAGACACTTCAGCTCGCAGCAGTCTTTGGTGTCAGAGTTGGCCTAGGCTCCCTCGCAATTCCGTTCACCTGGATCATAACTAAGAACAAACGCTCGCCATTGTTCTTATTAAACGAAGCATGTCTGATAACAATGTTCATTCACTCAGTCCTATTCCTCAGTTCTCTTGGACAAGCATACAACTCAATTCCATATGTTTTCTCCATGTATGTTTATGTCGACCAAGCGGCTTCGAGGGTGACTGCCGTGACTAATACGGTTTATGTCATTTTGATCGGGTTGGTCGAAGCTTCTTTGGTTTATCAAATCCACGTCATTTTCAGAGGTCCTACTGCTCTATATCGAAAACTCGGTCTGGTCATCATTGTTCTGTCTGCATTGTTGGGTCTTGCCACCACAGGTCTTTATTTTGGATACTGTGTCATATCAAACAAGGCACTTTTTGACGTGTATTACTCTGTTGAAGATTGGATTAGCAATGCTGCACTTGTTTGCTTTGCCAGCTCTTCATTCATAACCTCGGTGATTCTATCTTTTAAACTGTTGTTTGCAATTAGAACAAGACGGTACCTTGGTTTGAAGCAATTTGGAATTTTCCATATTCTTTTTATCATGTCATGTCAATTAATGATCGTTCCAACTGCCATCATTGTTGCCTCTTTTGGCACCTTCAGCACATCAAGTGATGTTCTTGAGTCGTTTACTGCACTTGGAACTGCACTTATTACCATTTCCTTACCAATTACCACCATGTGGGCCAATACTAGTGTCAATGAAACCATCCCAACATCTGCTGCAGACACACATTTCCATAAAATGGTTTCTAGTTCCTCGTACGGTTCGGGAGAGGGTGATACTGCGGTTTCTTACTATTCGAAGCAAAACCTTGGTTCTATATCGGAGAAACTGGACTCCAAAAACGATACCCCTAGTCTCAATGGACATGCATCGAGCCCTAGCACTGTTGTTGCAGATAAGAACTTTTGGAGAGAGGTGCAGTATCTGGCAGGTGACTTGGAACCACAGGATCTTGAGGAAGACAATGACTACGTTAAAACCACCATTGAGACCTCCATAACAGCCAAAGATAACATTTGAGCTCTGCTCAGGCTATGTTTCTCGTACTTACTTCTAATGCTATACCAACGTTTTTTTGATTGGAACTTCGTAAAAAACAATATTTATTGAGAAGAACTAGAAGTGTATCATCGATCTTGCGATAGACAGATCAGTTCACAAAGTATCAGCTAGTTGGTCCGTTTCGCTCTTCTGATATAGATCAGATAAAAAGTCCATGATGGATAGTTGCAGTCTATCATCCAATGTAGGTATAATTTCAGACAGAATCAGCAGCGAATCTGTGTCCATTCCAACCAGATTGTCCAACCACTCGACATGATGTTGATGATCTGCTTTCTGTGAGTCGTCCAAGGTGGTTTCAACGTCATAAATGATGGTTCCATTTGCAGCCAAGATTCCTCTTTTGTAGAGCGAATCCGGCAATGGGTACGACTCCTTCAGAGTCAAGTTGTGTTGAACCACACCTATTCCGTGGTTACCGTTAGGGGAAAGAGTAAAGTTGGAAGTGCCGTTCTCCGAAGACCAGATTTCAAGGGCCTTTAAGCCGTTGACAGAAGCCTTTATGTCAAATGCTTTGCTAATATTGACACTAAGTTTTGTTTCCGTCTCAAGGGTCGAGTCCGTTTGGACATCAGTGACTAACGGTTGAGTTAATGAGAAATTGAAAGTTGTAATGTTGTCTAATGAAATACCATCCAACAAAGCTGAAGAGTATTCGCCTTTTGCAATTGATACCACAGTTTGTGAAGCTCCAAAGCTTGAGATTTTCATGAAATTGGCGTTTTTGGCTTCAGAAACAATCTCAGACACAAATGAGGACTTTGTTCCATCCGCCAAGGTGTAATTCAAAGTTGAATTCACCTTATTGGTGTACTTTGCGTTCACTATTTCGGTGTAGAAGTCTGCGAAAGGAACTTTGAAGCCAAAGCCTGCAACTTTGGTGGAGTTTTCAAACGAGATTATTTCTCCAAAACTCTTGACAATTCTCTCGTCTTCCCAGCTCACAATATTTGCAGATGTGATCCAGTTCGATCCGATACCAGAAGGAGATTCCTTGGCCTTGGGAGAGTCATCAATACAATTCGAAATGGCTATCTCGATTTGAGTTGATTGGTCCCAAAATAGAGGTAACAAAGGAGTCAAGTCAAGACTCAAAGCTTTCACGTCAAATGCTCCATTGGAAACAACCGGGTTCCACAAAGCTGGAGAAATACCTCCGGTGTAAACCACAACATAAGGGGTAGCTGTTGCCACCCGCCAGTTGTCAACAAAAACGTCTACAACCCTGCAAGGGCCGTGTCCCAGAAATGTGTGACCCTCAGGAGCAAAAATCGACCTGTAAGAGTCTAGTACGTTGGTATACCAGAACTCTTCTTCGGCATTTCCTGAGGTGAACACCTCCAAGACGACTTTGGTTGTATTTGCATTCAATTGAGGAACCACACTGGCAAAATCTTGATCAGGCAAGTGTAAAAGAGGAGGGTTTTCTGGTCGTTTAGCCTTCACCAGAGGATACACCTGGTCAGCTTCTTCCTTTATGATGAAAGTAGGAGTCTCAAGCGCCTTCAGAGAGCTACTTTCATAACTTGGATCGTAATCAAAGTATAGAGCGTTCAAAGAAACGTTGAACTGTCCCGTCAATTTGGAAGTGATCAAATTATCGAGCTGGAATGCCAATTCGCCGTCTTTTCTGAATAAAGAAGAATAAAGCGATAGGTCTTTCTCAGAATAAGAGTGAGAGATTCTGTTTCCGGGTTCGATTGTGCTGGTTCTCCAAACCTCGATTCCCCCCACAAACAGATGTGCCAAACGGTCGTACTGGCCTCCATCAACCCAGGTATCCAGTGTCACAATGACTCTATTGAAAGTGACAGTTTCAGGAGGAGCAGTGTATTCCACCACAGCCGGATGACCCCAGCTATTTCCAAATGTGTAATTGAGAAGACTCTGCTTGTAAACAGGGTCCGCGTAATCCAAGTTAGGAATAGAAACCTCAATGACCTCATGGATTGTCTCGTTGGATGACTCCTCCATGGAAGGAAGTTGTTCCAGACCAAAAAACTGTCCAAAAACGTTCTTTCTGTAGCCTCCCAAACCAGACTTCGAACACAAATGGGAGTGAAGGTGACCAGTGATCAAAGATTTGTGGCTCAAACCAGTACACATGGTCAGAAGCAACAATAAGGACCAGCCAAAACTGACATATAGAATCTGTTTTCTGGATTTACTTTTTGTTTTTCTGTCTTGACAATGGCCATGTGTTTCTCCATGTTGTATTTTCTCGTTTGTATGTTTTTCATCGTATATGTGATTTCTCTCCATTTTTTCAGGGGTATCACTGGTCATGAGAATTCCAGTTGAAGATCTGGAATTCTGTGCGTTATTGCAGAATAAATGATTCCATATATACCATTCACGAGCCAAAGAACCTTTTCTCATGGTGATGGACAAGTTTTGGAATTTAATTTATCAGCAACGGCAAGCTCAGAATTGTTTTGGTGAGCCAAAATTTGTGCAGCTATTCGAGGAATATTGACAATAAAAGAACCGTTTGAAAATGACCAGCAGCAATCTGCTTATCTCGCTCGGCGACCGAGCTTTTCTGCAACGCAGCTCATGCAACCGTCTATTAATCTTAAGGTGGCAAACTTTTTCCGGCGGAGTAATCAATAATGCGGCTCATGTCACCAAGGAGGTCCAATTTTGAGCACGACCTGGTTTGTGGTGTACGGATGTATTTTCAAGAAGGAATCACTAAGAAAAGGAAGCACCCGATGAGAGCTGAAGAAACAAGACTATCAGTGAGCGTTGAACGTACAGATCAGACAGGGCGCAATGGTGATCCAGAATATTCGTCGAATTTTCAGTTCTTTTCGGACGGTTGAGGAGGAAAGCGTCTATTCACGAAAAGCTGTAAGTAGAACCACAAAATTGGTCTTAGGGGTTTGAGCACTAACAGCCAAAGTTCTACAACTTTATGGGTTTTCTGGCATCGTGTGTGATGTTTTCATTTGTAGCTCAACGAATGAGCAAAAATGACCTTCTCTACCTTACAAAGGGTACGATCAAGCAGATAGCACAGTGAATTTGACGTTAAATTGGAAGTCAATGAGCTATATAAACAACGAAACCGAAAAAGCGTTCGGTGCAATTTTTATTACTATGAACAAAGGGGTGAGCAAAAACGTGATTCGAAAGCTGTTGAACAGCTTTTTGGCTGCGGATTAATATGATGTGAACTCGATTTGTGGCATACTTCCAGAAACAGCATGGAAACTCTATCATTGTCGTGCATATAATGTATGTGGAAATCGGACTTGACTAATGACGGGAAAATGAACAAATGTAAATGATGTGGTTCTGTTAAATAGTCAAGTATTTTGGTGTTCTGGGTCCGATAGATGTTGTGTCCCTTCAGTTTTAGTCGTTGCTGATCAGATAGGCCTTGGCCATTTCATATGCGGTCCAGCTGATAGCGGTTGAAGGAACGTTAAAAATGATCCTTGGTCTCAGGCCTCTCCAGAATGCCTGGGTGCCGCCCACCTTGTAGAGCCCGAGAGCAGCGGACTTGAACCCGTGGACGTTCGGAATGGATTTTGTTTGCAGAACCGTTTTGATGCAGTCCAGAGGAGTGGTCAATGCTGCTGCTGCTGCACCCGATATTCCACCAGAGACACAGTGAAGAAGAGGGTTGTACAACTGATGCGGATTCAGCTTTGAGCTCGCATACTCATAGACTCCGAAGTTGAGAGCTGCGAACGGGATGTTCAGAATCAAAGTTGTAGGATAAGAGATGAAAAATGGCCTTATTCCTTCCTTTTCGTAGATTTTCCAAGCGACGTTTGCGATAGAGGGTTTTTTAGCTGACAAGTGTTTGGTAGCATGATCCTGATTGTGTTTCTTTGACGAATGGCTCGTTATTATCTGCATTCTTTGTTTGAGAACATCAAAAGGAGTCATCAGAGCATCTGAAGTAATCGTGGCAGCTATTCCAGACAGAGATGCAATCGCCGGATGTTTTTCGTCTGTTATGAAACTTGCGTTGGCATTATGTTTGGGCCCAATCGATATATTACAGAGTGCAGTTTTTGTCGACTCGAAAACCAGGTAGTATATGGCATGTGCCGGGCCCGCACCTAGCACCACCGATGAGACTCCTCTCCAGAGTGCCAATGCACCCTCAGTGGAAGATATTTTAGAAAACGACTGCACCACTCCCTCGTTGAGCTGTACAAACGATGTCTGCATCCTGGTCTTGATTGCATCTATCGGATACATCACTGTGTGTTCCATTATTCCGGCAAATGCTCCTGCGGTCAGCTGTGCAAACACAGGAGAATTCTCCGGTAGCGCTTCGTAATCAATTTCAACCGCATCGTGGATAACTCTCACTGGCATATGGTGGAGTGGTTGTAGTTGCTGTGCGTGGGTTTGAGGCACAAATTTCGGCTCCGGCGGAGGCTGTGAGCTTTGCTCCTTCAATATTGTTGTATCAGACATGTTCTCTGTGTTCAAAAAGCTCTCAAATGCCCCTAATGGCAAATAATCCCAGTGTATACGAGTTCGGTGAATTCAACTTTTTCAGTTTGTTAAGCTACCCTTCTCCGGTTTCACTGAAAAAAATTTTTGCTCGGTATCTTTTTATTATGAAAAAAGCCAATCAGCGGAGATTAGGCACCTAGCAAGACAATAGAATTATGAATCGCACTTGCACCAGATAACTCTAATCGTGAGTCACCGAATGGATCAAGTGTTTTCGTGAAACTTTCAATTTTGTAGCCGAGTAAATTCTCGAGATCTCTGATCTTTTGATCGATTCTGTATCGTAGGCTCCCGTCTGATCTAATAAAGTATTATCCTTCTTGTCCTGCGACCTGAGTGAACCTGAGCAACGAAAATTCCAAAATTCGACTCCACACTCCTGTTGAAAAAACCCCCAAAGCACAATTGAAGTCAGCACACAATGCCTCACGCTGTATTCTAGCAGCACAAGTCAAACACAACTGGGTACGTTGCTGGATTAGATGAAAGGTGATTTCTGATGACGTAAGCACGTTAGTGCGAGACGATGAGGTAGAGTTTGGCAAGATACGAACGAGGCTGAATCGTTTAGCTTGGAACTCAAATTTACAGAGAGGACAAGAACAGGAACAAGATATATGTGGAATAACAATGCATCTACTACTCCCTGTCATCCCGGTCACGAGTCACACTCGTAAGTCGAGTCCGGGATAACTTTTAGAGAGGTTTTGACTGGGTCGGCCGATACGTTCGGAGAATTTTCTACAAACGATATGGCCGATAAAGGTGGCTGTGCGGCTCTCATATATATGCTTAAAAGAAGCTCGGATCCGTTAATTGGAAGTTGGAAAAGGTCGGGTTTTAAGAGGACAACTGCAGCTGCCATCAGTGAAATTTGTGTTCGGTCCATTGGCCAATGTTCATTTACGTCTCTGCAAGTGCGGGTGATAGGGAGAAGAGATCCTGCGAGTTTTCAGGCACGTATGAATAGACGTGTTTTTGTATGGAAATCGGGAAATTTGTGGTAGGACCCACGGATTTGTGGAAAGCGGTCCATCTGTCAGATTGAGCCCGGAGCTTTGAATCTCGGTTGAAGCTATCCAGCGTTCGTGAGAAGTCACCATCAGCTTCACTTCTCCTGCTCTTCTCTTAAACTTCCAGATACGGAAAAAATGAGCTCTTCCGCGAGCCGTGCCACTGTTTGGAATTTGTGGCTGGAGTCTTGATTATGTGGAGCAGCAGCTGACAATAGAAAGTCACAAGTTAATTAAGTGCATCAGAGATAATAGAAAAAGACTATGGGGGGTATCAATTAGTTATAATTTTAGAACTATAATATCGTCTTGAGAAAAGAGGGAAACCTTAGCATTGAGAATTTGCAGTGTTGACCAGAACATCGTAGAGTCGGATTGGTGTTCAATTCTAGTTGGCTCAAATTCGGGGATTTAAAAGGTCTCTACGGGTTTGAGCAAGCTCTCCAAGCGGTTTGAGGCATTGAGACTAAGAGAAAATGGGGTTGAGATACTCGGAATGTCTTGAGCCCAACGACATCGAAAGCGAAATCAACGAAAAGTTGATATTCAGAACCAGAAGTCTTTCACAGCATCATGGGCTTTATGAAGAGTCCTCGTCTTCTGAGGAACAGGAGTCCGTAGATGAGGACAATGCCCAGCACGATCGGATCGGCTCAGACCCTTTATCTCAGTATCAGATGGCATACCAGCGTGGAATCTCAAGAGTTCTGAATCCTCAGCAGACCCGGCTGGTCACCTCGTCTGCCATTTCAATGTCCAGAAGATACACCTCTCGGCTGGCTAATCGTTCCAACAACTTCTCTCCTAAGAGTTCCAAGTTTGATAAAAACGGAAAGGCAGTAACTTACGGATGTGCCCAGTGTCTCACACATCTCTCTTCGTCCAATCTGATAATCAGCGACGAGTATCTAGGGAAAACTGGCGAGGCTTTGTTAATCTGCGATGTCGTGAACATTTCTCTCGGAGGACCCGAGGTGAGGGAAATGACTTCAGGTCTTTACACAGTGTGTGATATCAGATGCCATCAATGCCAGAAACTTCTGGGTTGGAAGTATCTGAAAAGTCAACAGGCCACCCAAAAGTTCAAAGAAGGAAGATATATCTTGGAAGTGAATAACATGAAGGTTGTTTCTTGACAGTCAAGTGAGCATAGCTTGTACACTGCACATATAAATGCTTCAAAATGGTGGCATATATTTTTATTGGTTTGGTCAGTTTTATAGGAAGGTTATTTGGAGAGAATTAGATACTTTTTTACATGCGTTTGCTCAGGTCTTTTCTAGTTCCAGGACTGTGATATCCCGGGCATTTTTTGGTAAACGTCGCTTTTTTTGAATCTGAAACTATTTACAACTTGTTTGCATATATACAAATGACTAATCGACAGTCATTAGCTGGAACTCTTGCTCCTTGGCTTTTTTTCTTTCTGTCCGTTCCTTCAACTTCTGTTTCTTCTCCTCTTTTTTCAATTGTTTGAGCTGTTTTTTCTCATTATCGGAAACTTCAGGAACAACATTGACTGGCTTCAACTTGAAAACCATCTTGCCTTCATATCCACCCTCGGTCTCAAAAGTGGTGTCCATTCCTTCCACAATATTTTCTATGTACTTGATTATCTTCGTCCTTCTAGTGTTTTCCAAATCAGACATTTCCTTCGTAAGCCTTCTTCTTCTTTCTCTTTCGAAATTATCCTTATCATCAACAATTATTTGTATGGTTTCTCCCCTGGAAATATGTTCTTCAATCTCATTTTTCTTTTGACCCTCCAGATCATTGATTGTTATTTGCCATGATACTCTGATGGTTTTGATATCTTGCTCCTTTTGCTTTTCCAGCTGCTGTTTCTGTCGTGCAACAAATCTGGGATATTTCGCAAGAAAATCCTCTGATACTTTCTGACTTAAATGATCGGAATAGTGCCTCCGAGCAGTCTGTTGATCAATCACTTTCACCACAGGCACTTCCTCTCCAAATTTGTTGTTGACAGTCGAGATCATGATGAGTCCTTCTTGAGAAAGGTCCAGATCTCTGGCAACATTTATAACATCTTGTATCCCAAGATCCTGGCCGTCTCTAATTAATTTCACCTTTCCTCTTCTATTAACAGACCTAACTTTCCCAAGAACTAGCTTCAACGCTTCTTGATCTCGTGCTGCTCCGGTCGTATTCAGATTCTTTTGTGCTCTTTTTGCAGAATCATATGTCTTTCCTTTGACATATCCGGTCCTGTTCACATCTTTACTTCTGGCCATGTCTCGAGTTCCTTTGACAGCATTATTGCTAGCCGAGCTTTTGGCAGTACTTCTAGCAACATTTCCTGTGTTATTGCTGGCTTTTTTGGAACCTATCACTCTACTGCTGGCCAAAAATTCGTCCAGCTTGATCCTAATAGCTCCAGATTCGGTGAAGAATCGAACAGAAATCTGATTCCGACATACTTCACGAGGATGGAAGCAAAAAGTCCTCACTCTAATTCGAGCTCGTGGAAACATAACAATTTGCAAGACAACTCTATCGACCAGAATCTCAGCTTTATTCAACCCTTCCTCCGTATCAGTCCCTAGCTAAGTTCTGCTTTTCAGCTCCTCGAAGAACTTTTCACTAAAAAAATGGATTACGTAATCCATCTAGACCTGCACCATCTTCATCTACTACATGACCTCACTGCCTGACTTGCACACCAACAAGACTTTGTTTCTACTGAGTGTAGCATCAATGAAAGATCTATATTGAAAAGAAATATTAGTTAGCCCCTTATGACCAGATCATCAGGAATACCAGCGTACTCATCGTACTTCATAGCCAGGTTGATATTCTGCAAACACTGGGTGGAGGCACCTTTCAAAAGGTTATCGATTGTGGCGACTATCACGACTCTGTCCTGTTTAGCATTCACTGCAAAGGCACCAACAACAACTCCGTGCTTTCCACTGATATCTCTGACCAGAGGAGCCTCTCCACTGATGGTGATCAACTGTTCTCCCTGGTATCTTTCTTGATAGATATTCCTGATGTCTCTGGAGTTGAGTGGCCCTTTCAAATCTATGGAAATGGTGTGAGTGATTCCTTGAAACCATTGGGCAACATGAGGCATGAAAGTAACGTCTATTCCCAGTTGAGAAGAGATTTCACGCTCGTGGATGTGATCTGTCAGGGAGTAAGGAATGAGATTATCTCTCAAAAAGTTGACATCGTTCTTTGGAGATGGCTTGGTTCCGGCACCAGAATATCCAGAAACCCCAAACACCGAAGGTCTTCCGGAAATGAATTCAAGCAAAGGCTTGATAGCAACTTGGGCTGCAGTGGCATAACAACCTGGATTAGAGATTTTTCTAGCGTTGGCAATAAGATGTCTGTCGTTCAATTCAGGCAGACCGTAAGCCCACTCTCCAGTAGTGTCGAATCTAAAGTCGGCGGAAAGATCGATGATCTTTGATTCTCCAGATCCTCCAGCCTGTTCAATGGCATCGACAAATGGTTTGCAAACTCCATTTGGTAAAGCCATAACCCAGACGTCGACCTCGTTGTTTGCTTCTAGTTTTTTGATGTCTTCGACCTGCAAATTTTCATAGGTGATCTCTTTTTTGTTGTATCCCTTCAACTTCTGTCCCTTCAACTCTCTTGAAGAGACATGACTCAGTTCCAGATATGGATGTTTGTCGATCATCGAAATGAGATTTTGACCCGTGTAGCCTCTAGCACCAATCAACGCAACTCTCGATTTCTTAGTGTTTGTACCCTTTTTCAACGGAGGGTTTGGGTTTCCAGTAGCAGTAGACAAGGTTCTCTTGAACTGCCTGTTGAAACCAGAAGCAAACCCAGTTCTGAAGGTTGAGTATGCTCTTGTCTGTGATGAGCCGGAAAACACACCAGACTGTCTACTGAAAGTATCCTTGGAGAACTTTTCAATCAGCTCACTCACCTGCTCGACAGACTCGGCTCCATACCAGAACAAAATCTCTCCGTTTTTGGAAAACGAACCATCAGCCTTTGCAAAAAACCAAGTGATATTAGGATCATCTTCTTTTGCAACCCATTGTAATGAGCTGTAATCCTTCTTGATTGCAGTGAATATGTTGTCGGTGACGTTATTGAGCCATCCTGCTTTGGTTGCAAGGAATTTATCGAGCTTGGCAACACCAGACCCTTTGCTGTTCTTCACAATGGCCAGAACCTCGAGGGGCTCATCACCGTACGCTTTGAAATCCGTGCTTTCCAGCGACTTGAGGTACGAAGCAGTCGAGGTAGAGCCGGATGAAATCTCTGGATCTCTGCTCAAAGCTGCTCTCAGCAAATCTGGTTGTTTGAAATCGTCCAAAGAGCTCTTGGTGAATAGTTTGTAACCTCTTCTGATCAAGGTACCAGCTCCAGAGTCTGTGAACAGCTCTTTTTGCAAGTCGTTGACATCAATGATTGCCACAGATGAAGACCTTGGCAGGTGCATCAACAAGTCTCTGATTTCCTTGATCTTCAATTTGGTGCCGTATTTGACCCAGCTTTCCTTCAACAAGTCTTCATACTCCTCGTCCAGATTGATGGCAGACACTTTTTCGCCAGTATTTCCGTTGATGATACCACCCTTTTCGTTCAAATAGACGATTTTCAATGGCTCAAACACTCTGGCGATCTCACCAGCAGCCACATCAGCATTGACGTTCAAAATTTGGCTCGAGGCAGTTTCGGCCAACGATGTCAGAATAGGCAATGCTCCGGCCTGAATTGAAGCCTCGATTGGGGCTTTGTTCACTCCTGTGATGTCACCAACCAGCTGGTACTTTTCCTTATCCAGGTAATCAGCCTGGAAAACACCGGCCGTGATTGGTCTAGCATGAACTCCCATCTTCTCGAGGGCAGTCACCAGCTTCAGATTCTGTTCTAAGAAACATTTTCTGACCACACTCATGGTTTTCTCGTCGGTGATCCTGATGCCGTCTATGTAACTTGGCTCAACACCTTCGTTCTCAAGGATTTCATTGATCTGAGGACCTGTTCCATGAAGAACAATCGGATACAGTCCAACGTGGTACAAAAATGCCAGACAGGACGCGAGTTCTGGGAGCTGTTGTGTAATAATGGCTCCTCCAACTTTGATGACGGCAAACTGCTGTTGAGAAACAGACGTGAAATATTTCAAGTACTGTTCAACCTCTCTTTTGGAACCAATATTGTTCAATAGCTGAATGACTGTGGATCTGGTCGAATAGCATCTAACAGAGAATTGCTTTGAGGTCGAGATCTTGGCCGATGTGACAATCACAGGATTAAAGTTCCCACTTCCAACAGCCCTAATCGTCTGTTTTGCCAAAGAATTTCTGACAGTAACTTTGCCTGCTACAACTGGTGCTAACCTCATTCTAAGTTCTAGTCCACCTCTACTGCTAAATGGTGCTGTTTCTATGCCCAATTATCAGCAAATGCAAACCTCACTCTTTGTTTATGACAAAGGTAAAATTTTTCAACTTTTGGTTCAGTCATGGCTGCATTCAATCTCGAACATGTCCATCGCAGAGTGGAGAGGGTGTTAACAGGTTCCACTAATGCGGGAAAAGGTAATTTCTTACGTAAGTCCCTATGTAACGACGGGGCAAAGAAAAAAAATTTTCCCGGCCTACGAGATTTTAAGCGCGCAAAAGTAAATTACTTGATTTGGAAGCGGTTGGGAGGCCCCCAGAGCTTTGAGTCTCGTGATTCGCGTCAGATGAGCTTTTTTGCGGTGTACGGATGCGGCTGATTTGAACAGCTTCAAAGTAAATCACGGTTGATACCTAATCTGCTGCACCCATTCTGTTTCAATCAGTTTAACGAGGATCTGGCTACGATAGATGTCTGAGGAAAGCATCGAGGGAGCTTCTTTTCAAGAGCAAGTTATTGAGGCTTCGAGGAGAAACAATGTGGATCTGATCAGTTCGATTATAGAGCAGCATGAGGGCCAGACGGCAGAGCTGGCTCAGCTCGTAAACAGCTCAACAGATGCTACAGGCAACACTGCATTACACTTATGCTGCAAATACGGATGCTATGAGGTATTGGACAAACTGCTAGACATTGAAGGAATCGAGGTGGACCCGGTGAACCCGTTGAATGGAGAAACTCCTCTTCATTATGCTGTTCATTACAGCTTTCAGGAGTCAGATTACGCCTTGTTTTTGATCGAAAATCTGCTGGAGGTGGGTGCAAATCCCACAGTTAAAAATACAGAAGGTCTGAAACCTGTTCAACTTCTGGGAGATTCGAATCCTGATATCAAGCTGGCTTTGGAGGGTGGCGAGTATGCGCTTGCTGTTGAACAGACGGCAAATGAAAACGAGGTTGATGCAGACGAAGACGATGGTCCTTCAGATGAAGATGAAGCCTGACTTTAGATTGTATATTATTATTGAATTACACTAGTATATCATTGAAGGATGTTAGACCTCATGAATCATGGAGCTTGAAGTTATCGATCGAGGAAGACCCCCACCCGCCAAGAGTCTCTTTGGCCTCCTCTTTTCTGGTTCTCAATGCGATTATGCTGGATTTGAACGTTTGGTAGTCAGCAAATTGCTCTATATTCCTGATTTCGCCCAGCAATTTTATCACGTTCTTTCTGGAAAGAATACTTTGAGAGCTGTCTTTGAGCTCTTTATGCAATGCGCAGCCATTTTTGATGCCCTTGTTGAGTACCTGAACAACTGGTATAATCGGGGAGTAGATGATGCACAAGTTACAGGTTTTGTTCTGTTTGTCTGAGAAATCAAACTCTTGGGTCGTTGGTAAAACATGCAGGGGTCGCAAAGACATATCATTCTCCTTTAGATTGGATAAATCAATCCGGTCTCTAAAACATCTTTGAATGGAGACTTTCCTTATCCTATTCTTTGGCAGCACCAGGTAGCTGATGAAAAAGTCATTGGTTTCAAATAAGTAGTAAGATACACTGTTGAGCATTGAAGTGAATTGTTTTAAGCACAGCTTATCTGAGCATGACTTGGAGTATGAAATAGGAGAGTCTCGACGTCCTGGTTTAGTTCTCACGCGTCCAACATCACCAAAGTTGGCATGTCCTCTCAAGACGGTCATTTCATTTTTGGACTCTTCCCAATCCTCTTGTGAGATGGAAGAAGTCTTTAGATTTTCTATTGATGCATCGCCACAAGGGGCTTCACTGACATACATTGCGAATTGAGCCCCTTCATGTTTCAACCTGTATCTTTTCGATTCAGGATCTTGTTTGAGTAAAAAACAGTCTCCGGTTTTTTCAAACTCCTTCACTTGTTGCAGTAGCATATAGTTGAAAAGTCGCAAACACAGGATTTCAGCGTGCAAATCATGAACCACTTTTCCATTTATATGTTCCAAAGTAACAAGAGGTGTTGTTTTCAGTCCTGTTGCAATCGTTAAGGGAATAATTTCAGAACTGGGATCATCTACTTTTCTTCGTTTTGAGGACTCTTCATCATTGCTCCTGGATACGGAGCTTGGAATGATCAAAACTAACCCTGCCAAAACAGTGAACTCTCCTTTCTTCGGTTTACCATTGCTGAATAGTCTCAGATCCTTATCTTTCAGACTGCCGGGCTTGCGAAACAGTTCCAAAACTTTCGAAGCAACCTTGTTTCCCAATTCCAATTGTGGGATGTAAACTTCATCTTCAAGCATAGATCACTGAAGATGAACAGTTCGGACTGAAAAAGCCTCTGAAGTTGATCAAAAAGGATGGCTAAAAAAATATCGTACTAAAGGAGTTTGTTCTGAGGAACGTAATAAAAAAAATTGCGTAAACCCGGAATCGAACCGGGGGCCCAACGATGGCAACGTTGGATTTTACCACTAAACCATTTACGCTTCATTGAGGTAACATGTACCACAAACAGTTATCAGCTATAGTTTGATGATGACCTACTACACTTCGTCATTTCCTGGAGGTTGAACCAATTCGTTCCCAAAAACCATGTTTATTTAGCTATTCAAGGCTCATATTTATACCCGTCCTGCTCAATCACCCTAGAGATATAGCCCATGCCTATTAAATCCTCTATGGATTTTTTCATTAGTTGCTGAATATTACCGGAACCCAAGCTTTTGTTAAACTCTATGCTGCTTTGCTCCAGATGGTCCAATATTTTTGCTAGAAGTTCATCATGTTTCGCAAACTTGTCTGACTTCAAAACTCTTGTGATGAAGGCTTGAAGATTATTGTAAAGTTTCTCCGTTGAATCATCGTTTTGAACAACTGCCACTGATGGAGATGGTGTAAAGTCAATCCTAGCATCGAGCTTGATCGCTTTTGCAGGATCCACAAATTGCGAATTCAACTGGTATGTAGACTGATTCGAGTGCAGAAGTTTGTATCTTCCATCGCTCAATGTTCTCAAATTACTGAGCAAAAAGTCTTTTTTCATTCCAGTGGCGGACAGTAGCTCGGATAAACTCATAACGTCACTTTTCTCGAACGCCATTAAGATCGCAGCCTGGTAGATTGAACAATCAATCGACTTTACTGACGTATCGTCATTCTCATTGAACTGTATGTTGATTGATACCCGGTGAAGATGCAGTTTCCAGTCTAACCGTTTCATGGAATAACGTTGCTTGTAAAACTTCTCGTATTGAGTAGCAAGAACCTGAAGTTCCTGGGGAAGAGCTACATCCTGATTCTCAGGAACATTATCAGGCCAATATGCTGAATTCACTGAGCAAATCAAAGGCTGGATATTGCTGTTAAAGTTGTGATGTCTTACGAAATCTCCCAAATTCGCATTCGAAAGATTCAAGTCTTCCACAAGGCCCTCTGAGGCATCTGTATATTCAGCTCCGTAAATTTCGGCTAAAGAGTCCAAAATTTTCGACTCCAAGTCAAGACTGCTGCCTCCAAGGCTAGATACAGGGCTGATGTGCTTTCCACGTAGAGCTCTCCTCAAAATCTGAACCTTGTACCTCTCAAAGAAATGTGATCGAAGATCAGGAATCATATTCAGTATGACATAAATTGACTCCAGAAATTCATTCAAATCTGAATCTGACTTGTTTCTGCGACTGGCAGTACTCTTCCCCTGCTCAAGTTGTGCTTTTCTTGGGACCTTATATTTCATAACAAATGAATCAATAAATTTCAGAAGCTTATCGCACACAATTGAAGGGCCATTTTTATTTCCGATCAATGCATCAACCCAACTTTGCCTCAAAAGGTTTCTCATGTGAGCATCGTCCTTGAACAATTGAAGTCTGTCATTTGTCTTCTTGAAATCCAATAACTCCTCAATCAACGTAAGATCATTTGCGTTGGTTTCGGAAATATTCTTCTTGATAAGATCATGAAGCTGCTCCTGCTTGACCAAGACAAAGTACTGCATGAAAGAATGATGATTTTCTCCATCGCAGTAATATCTTTCTAAAAACTTGATATCCTCTTGGTTATCTGTGGCTTCTCTCACCAATGGATTGAAAACCTGAATTTTCAGCAAGCTGAAGGAGGCGTCTAGCATCAAAGACATCGTGCGTTTAATCCAATCACAAGGAACGGTCAGAAGATGGAAACGATCTGCCAAGGAATGGAATCTTTCTTCTAGCTGTTGGCATCTTTTAACATAGGTTAGAGGTTGCTTCGCCCATTGCTCTCTCAAATTCCTACAGTGTTGGACAACAGAATCCATTATCACTGGTGATGCTCTCGTTTTACCGGTGCCGTGTGTTTCCTTCTGAAAAGAATCAATCTCATGAGCTGTATCAACAAACTTCATTATCAGGTCAAAAGCTAGTTGGTTGTTTTCTGAGAGGTAATCTAATAGCAGATCTGAGAAGCTGACAAATATCTTGGTTCTCAACCGGTTCGCAGTTGGATCATATAGTTTAACGTCTATGTCGGCTTGTTTATTGGATTGAAGGATGTTTTCCGCAAACAAGTTGATCGAAAATGGCAGCAGTCGTCGCCTCTGTGATCCCGGTAGTCTCAAGGTCGAAGAGTTATCCATGATCAGAAAAACAACTTTTAGCCTCTCGATACGTCCCTTCCAGACCTGGTAATTACTGAAAAACGCATTAAGACTGCCGTCCGATTCAATCTCTGTTCGAACCTCAGGAAGAAACTCCTCTTCAAAAAATCTATTGATTCGATCGTAGACAGTCAGCAGGTAATCTTTGTCAATAGTGATGAAAGTTGCCAACGTTTGTAGATAAGATAGCGAGGCCGGTAGGGAATTGTTCGGTAATCCCCGTAAAATCACATCAATTGTTTTGTTTAGCAACACAATAACCTTTTCTTTATGTCTTTCCTTGAGAATCTTATCTGTTTCGGGTACATTTCTGTTCTCTAATTCTCCATCACTAAGGGTTTCAGTTCCAGAAGTATCAGTTTTTTGTCTTTTGTTCCGTTGAGTCACCTTTGGAATTGCCTTCCGTACCACCAAATGTGACTGGACCAAAGAGGGAAACGTAGACAGTTCTGTACCTGTTTGAGCTACAAGTGAAAAGTCTTCATTCATTGGAGTTTCAAGACTGACAATTGGCCATTCTTCCTATTCATCACTAAAGGCAATAAATTTGTCTATAGGGAAAACACGAAAAATGTCTTTAGTTCAGATTGGTTTTGTCACACAAAAAAGTTTAACAAAGACGTTTTTTTAATAAATCTCCTTACAAAACAAACCATCTTTTGCAAGTGGTGCCATTCTAAACACTAAAATTCGAGAACATAAAAGTAAAGTATTCATAAAATTGTAAGTTGTTTATATAATGGTCATCATAATACAGTCAAATCGTAAACCTAAACAAAAGTTCTTATTCGTCTTTAGGATTGAAAATGTCAGGAGCTGCATTTATCAGCTCTTCAATGACTCTCTGCTGGACAGCCAAATCATCCTTTGAGACAAACTCATTCACCAGCAAATTGTTTGACCAGACAATGCTCAAATTCTTCACGTTCATCCTCACCTTCGGTATCTGACTGAGATTGATGAAATGGAAAAGCAAATCTCTCAAAGTGAAATAGTTGGCGTCTGGTAGCTCAAAAACAATCCTGTGTAACTGCACACGCATTGTGGCGTCGTCATCAATCTGTCCAGCCTTGAAGAAATTCCCACTTTGTTCTTTGGTCAGTAGAGGATCCGGTAGGTCAGCAAAAAAGCTCTTCAACAAAGAGGCAATCATGTAAACATAGTCATTTGCGACATTCGAAGGGTCCGGAGGCTCCAACAACGATAGTTCCGACGGATCCTGGTCAATGGCCTTTTTCAATTCCTCTAGTTTGGCCTTGTTTGGACTCGACCTGTAAATTCCCTCTGAATTTGAACCGTATGTCTCTATCAGTTGAATACACTTCTTCACAAATATCGGAACCATTTCTTCATCATGAGGAATCTGGTCAATCGGTATTCCAAATAACAGTCTAGAACGAGTATTTGATGTCACGGATTGCAGGTTGTCGGAGCTCAGGTATTCACCTTGTCCAGAAGGATACATTGCTCTTGGCCCAGTTATTGTTGGGGATTGGGAAGGATCCAGAGTCGAGTACGAAGTAGGGGGAGGATTTAAGTGAGAGCTGCCGCCAGCAGCAGCAGCCTCACCTAGCACTGGTGCATTCACAACAAGGGGTGAGCCGTTATTCTGGGCAGAGTGATAAGCGTTTGGTTGCGGATAAACCCCCTGGGAACTTGGAGGAGTAGTGGAGGCCAGGGCAAAGGATGAATTGACTGCAGTCGACGAAGATGCAGATGAGTTGGAAGCAACCCGGTTCTGAGGAGTTGAAATTTTCTGTGGAGTCGGCCTCAGATTGGTAATCGGGAAGTTGTTGAACAGTACATGTCTCTTATACTCCACAGGGACAAAAGTACTTTTGCTTTCCACCCGGGAACCTTTCAAGTAGTGATACAAATTCCGTTCAACATCGACTGACGAAGAGACTGCTGTCATTGACAAATGGTTCGTTCCCAATGGTGCGATCTGGTTTCCCAATCCAACGACTAATGATTCATTGTAGGCTGCATATTTTTGTAGCTGCAGTTGCAACGCGGTATCAAGCTCCAAAATTAGATCTTTCAATTTCTTAGATATCTTCGGTCTGAAATTGTTGATCAGATCATTTTTGTATCTTTGTGAAGTGTTTGCTTTTGCGTTGTAATCATGATCCGCTGTCTGTATTTTTTTGATAAGCTCTTCTTCTTGTTGAGATCCGGTTTTCCTCCCTTGCAACGTGATTTTCTTCTGCGATTGATCTGTACTTCGAACCCGCTCCAGGTCAGCACAGAGAGAGTAGTATTTGTGTTTGGATTTTTCGGCTTGACTGATGGCATCAGCCACTTCCTTCTCTTTTCTATTCCCCTCTTCTTTCAGTTGTTTTCTGAGACGGCTGAACGTTGCAGATAATGACGTCAGCTCATCTTGCATCTTTTCAAGAGCCTTCAGATAAGGAATTCTCACGTCGACAACAAGTTTCTCGTCAAAACCCATGACTTTTTCTAAGCTATCGATGAAAGAGCCCTTTGGAACTGTTAGGTTCGATTTGATTGAGCTTCTGCAGCTTGCAGCAACTCTTCTCATGTCTTTAGAAAAATTGTCTTCGTAACTCTGTTTTCTTTTCAAATAGTTGCCAAACTCATCGCAAGCCTTTATACTTTGTTTTAGCTTCACCAGTAATAGCTCGAGGCTTGAGTCTGATTGAAGAATCTGGGCAATCTTTGGGTCATCCAGCAAGTCCTTAGTCTGCGCAGTCTGGATTTTCCCTGGATCCTGGCCTTCCTCATGCGATTCCTCAGGTAAAGTCGAATTTTGAGGCGTAGTTTCGCTCATTTTTTGAACGATACCGTGTCAAATCGATGGATAAACAATAATGGTACCTTATAAGTCGGTCTTATAATCACCACAACAGCAATGTAAAAATGGCTATTCTTCTTATCAGGTCAATGGTCTATTTTTCGATTTATAACCAGAGCAGATTTCGAATAACAGCACAGTTGTCTGTACAGTTTATTTACTCTCTCCCTGTTAAAAGTTGCATTTTCGGCTGAAGCATTATTTTTCTGCCTTCATCTTTAGTATCGATTACGTAACAAGCTCATCTTTGCATTTGCGGATCGAGGCGGTGAAAGGATGAGGTTATAAATAGCTTGCATCATCTATTCGTACTTAGGAGGGATGAAGTGATAGTCACTGTGCTACAGAATGATGAACTTCCTGAGGCACGTTCCAGCTTCTTCTTCAAGTAATTGGCACGTTTCAGACTCGTTATTAACAATGATAACCTGAATAATGTTAGTGACGCTAATTTGGGCTTGTAATTATGTCAGCTCCCTAATTTGTTACAGTACTCCAACTTTTGGAGCCCTTACACCTGCTCACAAGGTTTATTTACAAATAGAGGCACGACTATCGAAGTATTTTGGCATGTTTATTCTTGGAACCTAATTACATTAAAAGTGGGTCTTTCTCTGTCTTCCGAAACATAGAGAGCATCGTTTAAACAACCTATATACTTACCAGTTTGATTGCATCATTGTGAAAATGATTTTCATGACCTCTGTCAGGGGTGCAATTTTCTGTCTTGAGCAGTATTGAACTGTTTAGGATCTTCCTCAGCGTGATGCGTGATAACACATTGGTGTCAAGCATTTTCAACAGAAGATCAAACAGCTGCTGATCGTCTATCATCGATGCCAGCTGAGTGTCAGTGTTAACAACATTTTCCAAAATTGGCTGCTGCTCATATAGCCTATACATTTGATCTTCATTAGCTGCAACCTTCCAACTGGCGTATTTGTCAAACATTAGGTATAGCAGAACTATTCCCAACGACCATACATCGGAAATAAAAGAGTCGTACCTAATATTCCGGAAAACTTCTGGAGCGCACAATGCTTTGGACCCCACGATCCCGATACTCTCACGTCCATAGATTGAAGACCCAAAATCAATGATTTTTATTATTCCTTCCATGTTCACACAGCAGTTCTCCAGCTTGATATCCCTGTGGCTGATATTATTTCTCTGTAAAAAATCGACTCCAAGAGACAGTTGTTTGAAGTAACATAGTTTTTGAGTCAAAGGTATCCTGCTAGTCTTTGAAGCAGATTTTTGATTAGCTTTCAGAAGCTGATCGAGTGACAGTGGAACATATTCCATCACAAAATATGGCGTATTTGCAACAAGGAGAAAATCTATGTATTCGACCACATTCTCATGAGTAGAGACCGCACGTAGAAGATCTACTTCCATTCCTATGCGTGTCAGATACTCCTGTTTGGTTTCGTGAGAGTCCTTACAGTTAAATCTCTTTACCGCAAATTGTTTGTGAGTATTGTTCTCATACAGTTTCACTGATGCGGTTGTTCCTACTCCCAGTGTTTGCTTGTGTTTGCCATATTTTCTCGGGAAAATCAGGTGCCAAGAGGGTGTAATCGAACAAGAGCTCAATGCTGCCACCTCAGAAGTGTTGATTTCTGGCATAAGCTAAGAGCGACAATGCTATATGAGACCAGAGTTTGCGGCAAGTTTGAACATGATAGCCAGAAAGTTGACGAATCAGGATTTCTGCTAATTAAGCTTTGGCGAATTCAACAGATTCGTCAAATCCCAATTTTAAAGCTGTAAAGAGAGCTCTTCTCTCTTTCCACAGCCTTTAATCCCCAAGGACCTCTGATATTCAATTCTCAAACTGCGACGTACTGAGTCTGTAGGAGTCTGTAGTCTCCGGGTAACACTTTCCTTTGTCTTTTTTCCCTAGGTAGACCAAGACGGGTCTGATTTGCGACAACACCCGGAAAAGAAACTCGGAACACGCGAAAAAAGTCATCTGTTTCCTTATTGGGCTAATCTTAAGTAAGGATGATCACAAGATAGAGTGTTCGACAACTACCCAATTAGGAAAAGTGTATAGGATCTGGAGCACATAAACCGTTTGACCTATTGTCTTCAGAGAAAAGTGGGGGTTTGTTAGTAAATTTCCATGGACTGGGCCTTTATCAATAATAGGAAAGACAACTTGGTCAAAATTCAAGATTGTATCTTTTTATTAGCATTGAACTGTCCACCCAAGTTCTAACAATTTGGCATTCCTTGCTATTCAGTCAAGGTGTACTTGTTGTCATGTCTTTGATTGAGCAAGAAGGGTATACACCCTCTCTGGAAAGTGCACTGCGTTCCAGAAGACAATCTTCTTTCAAGCCTATAAGAATTAGGGATAGGTATAACAGTCTTAGCAGTTCGATATGTTCGGCCAGAACTCTGAGTGCATCTTCCAATAGCATATTTTCCACAGCTTCCTATTCACCACTCAACACTCCGTCTCTTGACAACGAGACCGACAGCTATTTTGAGTTTGGTAATAAACCATCGTTCCTGTCAACAACGTTCTATGAGGACCCTTTGAGGCAGCCAGAGTCATGTCCAGCTCTTCAAAACACGCAATCTCACAACACATACGCATCGCCTACCACTAGAAGAAGTAGTCTTATAAGCAAGGCTGCCCACCATCTGAAATCTAACTTGACAGACTCATTCAAGTCAATGAAAGACTCTTCCTTGTTGCACAATGCCTCGAGCTTCTTTTCACTGGCCAATGAAAAAGAGTGTTGGGACACCTCAAACCTCACGATGTTTGAAAAAAGAGCCATTCTACTTCAAGAAACTGAGATACCGCTCACAACATTCAAAATTCAAAAACCAATTGCTCCTGCTGCGCCTGCTGTTGAGCAAAAATCGCTGTACCCCGAACCATATTTCATGAGAAGTTCAAGACCAAGAGAGTCGAGGATAAACTCTTCGTTCTTGAGATTGTATGCTCTCGACACTTCTGCAAAAGCCAAAGGTCTCCTTCCAGTTACTGACGTGGAGATTGATATCTACGAAAACTCACTCCTGTCCAAACAAGATGGAAGTGACAAAGATTTTTATCAAGAAGATGAAGATGACAACGGTTCATATCCGTCAAACCACCAGGAATCCATCTTTTCCACTGACTCATACGACGACGACTTCCTGGAGGAGCCATGTTGTTTGGCACAAAACGAAACCTTACTCAAAATTGGTGCCATATCAAGGAAAAAGATATGGAGCTCGATAGTTCTCCCCCCTCGTTCAGACAGCGTTCCTCTGGAATCATGCTTTGTCAAGATAGGTCTCAGAAGGACGAATAATCTGAGGACTGTGCCATGGGTCAATTTCGACGATGTCTGTGTTTCTCCACAGAAGTTCAAAGGGGTGCTGAATGGAACAAATATCCAATTCGTTTCGAAGGGTTGGTGCAACAAAAAATGGATGGAGAGTTGAGCTCTGGCATCCGCTACCGCATAATTATGTATACTAGTAATATAAATTTTTTATTTCAAAAAGTTCATTGAACTATAAGGCATTATGTACTGGAATAGTTGCATGCGTGCTTGCAACCTGACGAGATCAGGAGTGTGACTTCAGTCCAAAGTATGTCCAACGAAATAACACGGCAAAATTGAGCAATTCAGCCTAGTAAAATTGTGTGTATTTGTACGCATAGTAGGCTGTTGAAGTACCACCAAGAACCACCAACAGTGTAGGGATAGGCTTGATACCGACCTTGAAAGTTCTACTCAAACCGGCAGCCAATAACACAGAAGAAGTAGCCAACGCAGTGTGAATACCGTACTCCTTGTTCTCCTTGAGAAGGTGTCCAGCTGTAAAGTACAAAGCCGAAATCGTTGTACCTGCTGCAAGACTAGGAATCGAACCCTTTCTGGCGAAGCCAATAAGACCACCAATGAGAGAGAGACCTCCGAGGGTGAAACTTGGGTGTTCCTATGAAAGAGCGTGTTAGTATACGTATTGGTCACCATGAAAGTGATGACAACTCACCATTTGTATTGAGTAATAAGTCTGTTTCTGTCTTGTGACGATTGAGTTCAAGAGAGATAATCAACCACGATTATCTTGAGAGTTCAATTCTCAAGTGTTAAACGAACGGCCCACAAATTCGTCCTATTCCGAGCAAAATCTTTTGAGGCGCAAACCTTTTCATTGTGGCTAAGTAATATTTTGGAGGATGCCCGATAAAAAGTAGCCCATCCCCAGATGGACTACAAAGGCCTCTTTCTGGTCTCCATTTGCCAAACAGCTACCGATCACTCTGTTTTCTACGTACAAAAAATGACACTTTTGGTCTAATGGTTTCGAGAAGCATTTTTGTTCGTCACAATGGATTGCAATCTACCTCTGAAAAGTGTTACGTTCTGATAAACTCCGACACCCGTGAACCCTCTTCAAGTCTAGAACCTTCAGAGCTGAACAAAGACGATCTAGTTCTCAAATACTTGAGAAATGAGCCATTGAGAGTTGATGATTCTGGAAAACTCAGTGAACTCTCATTTTCTGTTTCCATTGTTGCAAACGATGATGAAGGACCAAAAGTCTTCCAAGGCAATTTTGACTCAACTAAAGTTGCTGGACCTGCCAAAATATTAGAGGGCCTCAGTTTTGAATCATGGCTCAGATGGTTGCAAGATCTTCTTATCCTAGGGCTGAATGACACCAAATACAATTTCGCCATAATCGACAGCTCCGATTCTAAAAAGTTTGTGGTTACAACCGACGTAAAGGGAGTCTCAGGAAAACTCTTGTTTGAGCTCGAGTGCAAGGAAATTGAAGACAGCGACTCAATTGATTTGGTTGCAGATCTCCAGACTAAATATGAGCAAGAATTGCATTACAAAGAGATCATAAAAGATTTGGTCAAAAAAAACGAACAGTTACAAAAAGACTACAGAGAATCTGTCGATGCCTTGGACAGATACCACAAACTCAACAACAGTCTACAGGAACAAATCAAGGAGGTCGTCATACCGATGTTTAACGAGAAAAAGCTGGCTATCAGGGATCTGAAGTCGAAGCTGAACATTTCTCCTGATCTCGATTTTGAAAGTATCAGAAGCGATAGTCTCATCAATTCTCAGAAGCCAGGAACTCCTATCAAATTCAAATACGATGAGGCCATGGCAGATGAGTATCGAGAAGAAATAAATCGTGTGTCTCCTTTGAAAAGAGGGAAGAAGGTCAAGAAAGAACTTGAAGAATCTCCACTTTCTACTCCGAAGAAACAAAAACTGCCACAGAAATCGTCAGACCAGGAACTCACAAACGACGACGATCTTACGGAGGATGAGATCAATGATGAGGAAATGATTTCTGAGCTCCAGACTAACCTCAAAGTCAGTGATCAAGAACAAACAGATTTGGAAGCAACGGCGTCCGAATCTGATAACGTTGGCAGTACGAGTGTATCAGGACAACCAAATAGTGGTAGTGAGACGGAAATAGAGGACGAATGATTGTTTGAAGTATTCTCTTGTATTTTTTTTACATCAGTTCTTACTTATAATCTGTGTTTGTGATCGAATTATACGTGCAATAAATCGAATTTTGGATTTCGGAATTAATCTAGACCAGGAAGCTGTTTGACCACCTTGTCTGCGGCCGTGACATCAAATCCAGCGTTGTCTGGCTCCACAAACTTGGCAACCACCTCGTTGTCGTCGACAGCCAACGTGAACCTCTTTGCTCTTTCGTTTCCAAACACACCAGAGGCATCGAAGCTGAGTCCCAGTTCTTTGACAAACTCCGCCTTCGGATCAGCGAAAAATGAGATATTGGATTCGTCAGGCTTCAATCCAAACGAGTTTTTCCAGGCATTCATGACAAAGGCGTCGTTGACTGCAATGATAACAAAAGTACGGAAGCCCTTGGAAATGAAATCTGGTAGTTTCTTCAGATACGAAGGCACCGACTCTTCGCTGCAGGCCGGAGAGAAAGCCCCGGGAACAGCGACAATGATTGCCTTCTTACCAGCCAGCTCCTTGGTGATGTCGATTGGGGTGTTTGGGGATTTTTCGAACAAGGTTGCCTCTGGCAACTTCTGGCCAACTTGGATGCTGCTAACCATTCTGCTTGACAATGATGCGAATCTGTTCAACGGAAGCTTTAATCTCAATACGGAATTAATCATCGTGTGTCAATTGCCAGAAATTAAATAATAGGAAGGCTCCACTTTCTTTATATACACCAGGGAACAGCAAACGTAACTGTGTCGTCCGTTACCAGAATCGAAAATCTAACATCCAGCAAGTAGCAAGTGAGCTTTCTTTTATTCCCCACAAAAATACATCTGCAACTGCTACTCCGCCGCCCATTTGCTGGTTGCTCACTACGTTTGTCCCGGGCCGTGCGTGGCCCGGTGTGCGCTGGTGCGTCCTTAATTCATGGGGGAATGACTCGCGGCAATCTGTGTAGCTGCGCGGCTTGACTCACGTGTGAGTCACGGAAATTTTGATTCCTGAGACCCGATAAAAGGCTCCGCAGGGTGCGGGCCCCAATGAAATCACAGAAGCCCGGGAGCCAAAACCATTTCTCTGACAAATTCCAACAGACAAAGGCCGTCCACCTGAACAGATTGAAACCCGGTATCGGCGTCTGTACCTGCAATCAAAGAGCACACAATGTCGTCCGAAAGCAAACAGCGATAGCTCTGCACCGCCGAGTCAGATACACAAACGTCATCCGTCTGCCAGCGCAAATCTGCTCCCACAAACGGTGTACTGGTGTCTTGAAAAGTTCCGGCCCTCTCCAACACCCTTACCCCGGAAAACTCGTAATCTTGCAGCCCTCTATGTAGCCCATACCCTTTGTACTTGGAATAACTCTCTTTCAGAGCCCAGTACTGGCACAGAACTTGATGTATTTCATTCTCATGGAGAGACCTGGTCTGATCTGAAATCTCGTTTCGCTCTCGCTGTGTGAAAATATCCCGAAAATCATCGTTGTAGAAGTTTTCAATGGGAGAGATTCCGAAACTTCGTATGTCTTGTATATTTGCAAGATCCAGTCCTAGATCTCTGGAAGCAGAATTATCAAGATCTATGGCTAATGCCACAACTCCAGCCTCGTCCGATAAGTTGAATTTGTAGTTCCTGTTCTGGAAAAACGGCTTGCCGTGGGTCTCCCTCCCAATGCGAATATTGTTCCATGAGCTCAGGTTGTTTTCGAAACACGAGACCACGTATTGCAATAACAATGAACCTACCAATGACTCTATTTGATTCAGCTTGTGTTTTTTGTTTAGAATTTTCAATCGATCTTTTGGTCGAACTGCTCGTAAAATCACTTCCAGGTTGAATTCTTCCTGCAAGTATTCGTCAACTCTCGGGTCGTTGCAGTTCACGTAAAAAAATACAACCTTCTTGGTTGGCCCAAGACAGTTTTCGAACGAGTCGAATACTCTATCTCGAAGTCTCTCCATACCACCATGCGAGGGCTACCGTTCCTCATCAGAACCAAAGATTCGCTCTCCTTACTTAGGTAAGCTTTACCACCTTAAATTTTTCACACGAACCAAGTTCGATCCTGCAGCAAGCCAATACAGAGCTTCGGATAAATTTTGGTGATACAGCTCCAGTCATGCATCACCCATGGCTGAACAGCCCAGCCCAATCACGGGAACCTGAATTTCGGTCTTTTCTCATCTGAAGCCATACTTTTGTTCATTGCGGTTAGCCATTGTGCTTCGCCCAAACCAGGTAACTCAGCCCCCTAAAAAGGCGGTCTCTCTGCATCTTTTTAACTCCGCACTATATTTTTTTTGCTTCGCCACCCCAAGATAGGGAATTAACACCGAACTTGTAAGATCTCAATCCATCAGAAAGATTCCACCTTGGGTGCCCCCCTCTCATAGACCCGAATAGGGACGAATTTGATGGTTGGCAGGATTCGAACTGCATTTGCGAATTTTCTTTGACCTGCAGCTCTTGGCTGCATAGCCCTTGTTCGGTACAATTCTGCTAGACTATTGTTCGGGTATGGTCTCTCAAGGTCAATCCGGTCATAATTTGAGTTCAGATTTCGCCTCCTTGTTTCACCAACACTCATGGAAAGAGCTGATACAGTAATTGTAAAAACATCCAGTAGCCGATTGAAAACAGGATAAAATGGAGAGTTCTTGCTCCACAGAAAAGTAAAACTCTCCAGTCTTCAAAGTATTATCTACTAATACCACAAATTTTAATAAGCGTAACAACAATGGCTTACTCATTTACAGACGCAATTCAAGACATGGAAACCCCTTCTTTGGGTGGCAGTATTGCCCTGGTTGTTGTCTTTTCTTCGCTCCTGCTAGCTCAGCTTTTCCTGACTGTTCACTACAGGCAGTTTCTAGTCGGGTTCTTTGCAAGTCTGGGTCTTATTGCAGAAATCATCGGTTATGCAGGAAGAATTTGGCTTAACAAAAATCCTTCAAGTTCATCTGCTTATATTATGATGCTTGTTTGTATTGGAAATGGGGCTTCTTTGCTTTCATCCTCTCTCTATTTTGTTGTGATTCAAATCCTAATGGTTATCTCAGACGGAAATCACATAATTCACCCTCGCAGATTAATCCATGTGATTATTTTGTGCAATATGATCACAGTTGCGCTGGTTTTCGTTGGTACAGCACGTATTGCCGGTCTGGCAGAAGAAGGTGAAAGCATTCAGAGCAGCTTGGATATCGCTTGTGGAGGTATAGCTTTCCAGCTTTTGGTGTTGATCCTGTTCCAGCTCTTCTTCCTCTACAATTTGATCACAAGATACAGAAACAACAAGCAGAGTGAAAACACACTTTATGAAACAATTAAAGATCGCACCCTGTTCAAGATTATTCCGATTACTATAGCCGTGGCCCTTTTGCTTGTCACTGTCAGATGTGTGTTCAGAGTAATTGAGTTTGGAAAAGGTTTCACCAGCACTCTTGTCACTAAACAAATTTACTTGATGATTTTGGACGCATTGATGGTGGCACTGGCCTTTCTGTTGCTCACCCTTGTTCATCCTGGCCCAGCTTTTGGAAAGGGGAACAAAGTCAGTTTCTATGCCGATGACGAAACTGCTCACCAGGATGTCGAGGCTCTAAACAATGGAAAAGAGGGAACATACCCTGGAGGAACCAGCAGAAACCCTGCCTACCCAAGAATGAAGCCAAGAGGATTGCTCACGACAAGATTGTTTGCCTACATCTACAATGCCAACCAGGCCAGAAAAGAAAGAAGGGATGCAGTTCAGTTGCGTCAACACGTTTGATTCTGTGCAACTCTAGCACAGCTTAATTGTACTCTAAATTTTATTATCTGTTCTTTGTGTATTTGCCGAACTTGATTTTTCTGATTTTTTCCACTATTCAAGAGAATCTGAATCCAGACAACTCTCTCTTTAATCGATCAGTTTGTTCACCAGTTTTCAAGCTGCTCTCAGTTGAGTTCAATGCTATCTCGAACCCCTGCCAAGAGATTTATTTTTCCACGAGATCCCTAAATAATTGTCCGAGCCTTCCAAGCCTTCCAAGCCTCGCGCGTCATGTTTCTCATGCATCCCCACATTTTTTATATTGTAGGAACGCAAAGCCTTTCAGTTTCGCAACATTGCTAAACTTGATATTCAAAAGAATGCATTAAATTAAGTCTACATCTTAGTTATCAACGTCGGTAGATTTACCGTCCACTTTAGGATCCTCGGCAACGTCGATTTGAACTTCTGTTCCTTTGACATCCTCGCCACCGGTTCTCAGCACTTCACCAAGGCTTCCCTCACCCAATTGAGAAATATCGAAACCGTGGTCAGAAAGATATTGCAAGAACTTAATGTCCTCTCTTTGCATTGCTTCCTGATCAACAGCAGGCAAGAAGAAAAGAGCCAAGATGGCAGCAACAATGGCCAAAGAAGAAGCCAGCCAAAATGGAACCTGGTATCCCTTATCACCAGGATAATGAGCTTGGAAACTTGGGAAAGCGTAAGTACCACAGAAAGCTCCGATTTTACCAAAAGCAGCAGCAATCGAGTAGTAGATACCACGAACAGGGGTGGAAGTCGTCTTGGAGGCCAAGAGACCAATGTTGTTACCAGGACCAAACTCACCCAGAGTCAAAAAGATACCATAGACAACAACAAATGCAGCAATGTGGTTGGTCAAGGTAGTGTACAGACCAGCCATGATGTAACCAACAACTGCCTGTAAGCTGACACCGACCACCAGGGTAAGTCTAGGTCCGATGTAGTCGGCAACAAGAGCACCAAGGAAAGAACCTGGCAGGTAGAAAACGTTAAGAACAACGTTCCATCCGAAATTCTTGTAGAGGTTTCCATCTGGAATCAGAGTGTCCAAGATTGGACTCGAGTAGATACCGAAAGCGTAGGCCGAAAAGTCGTAAATCCACCAGATGATAGCAACAACAATTAATCTGTCCCAGTAGTATCTGAGAACCAAGTGCCAAGGAACCTTGACTTTTTTGAAGTTCAACTTCTGGAATTGTTCACCTTCTTTGAACTTGAGTCTGAGAATAAACAAAGAGAGAGGAGGAATTGCACCCAAACCAAGGGTGATTCTCCACACTGGTTGTAAATTATGCTCACGGAAAATCCACAGACACACTATAGGAACAAAGGAAGAGATGACAAAGCCGAAATCGATCATAAAGTTGGTAAACCAAGCGAAATAACGGTTTCTGTGTCCGGCAGGAAGAAGGGCAGAGGCTTCAGCACATGCTGCAGAACCAGTTGGGTATTCAGCTCCAATGAAAATACCAAGGAAAAAACGGTAAGCTGTCAATGCAGCGAAAAGACCACCTGCATCTCCGCCGACAAAAGCCTGAGTGTTGACACCCCAGGCACCGGCACAGAGAATGGCAAAGACGATCAAACCTCCAGAAGAGATCAGCATACCGAGTTTTCTACTGACATAATCGGAAAACACACCAAACGAAAGCTGGCCAACGACGGTACCAACGAAAACGATGGAGGAGACGTTCTGAATAGCAGTAGATTTGGTGTACTGGGTGCCGTAAATTTTCTTCAGACAAGTACTTGCGGTACTGATCGAGTTGTTGACGTAACCGTCTGAGAAAAGACCGGCTCCGGCAGTGAAAATTGGCCAGTACGACCTCTTTCCTGTTGGAGCAATTGCCTCGTCGGTGAGGACAACCCCCTTACCATCTGCCGAGGTTTGGACTTTCAAGTCCTCGTAGAGTTCCTCTGGTCTTCTACCAAAGGTGATCTCTTTCCGAAGTGTGGCAGGAAGGTCTCTGAATAGAACCATTTTTAATAATCCGGGTTGTGTTTCGGTTGCTGGACACTTTTGCTCACCATCTAATTGTGCCCGGATTGGGAAAATTTTAAATATTTATAATAGACCAGAGCTTCCCAATTTCTCTTTTTACCCAATTTGTCTACTTAGAGCCGCGCTGGGCAGAGAGTTCTGGAAGCACGTGCAAAAGTGGGCCAACAGACCAACGTGCGCGGCCGTGCGGCACTACAAATATTTCTTGTTTGAACCAGCTCTGCTGTGCATTGCACCAGCTACTCCCAGCGAAGAAGAGCGATATTGAACGCTTTGGCTTTTCTTGAATCACCGACAAGACGTCGATACGAGCCGACACATGCCAAGCTGGAAATGTTGTGGGTGTGAAATTTTTCACTGTGTGCTCCCCCGCTTGTTATCTTATCTAGACTGAGGTTGCTTATCTCGAACGGCTTGCTCTTTCGTGCCGATTTTCAGAAACTTTTTTTTTCTCTTCACCGCAAAATCGGGCTCTACACGTTTCCCGGATTCGAAAGTCGGTGAATGAGCCTCGCAAGATGCAAATGAACGTCGTAAGACCCATCGTAAACCATTTTTCCGCATAATCCACACTTTTCTTCTTCGGCGATAACCAATTTCTGACATCAGTCCTCGTGGGCTGTAGTCGCAGCATGGCTGCAGCAAAAGCCCGCCCCAAAAAAGCTCCAGAACTGATCCACTCTTGTAATTATCTTCCACGTGCAGACCCGGGGACGGAATTCCTCACCATTAAACTGGCATCTGGAGAGTATTCAGAGACATTATACTCGGCGTGGAAATACTTGACTGTTTGGGCCTTAAATCAACGATTCATTATCTCTGCCACAACCTCATTTCACAGACTCGTGTGAGCTCCTTCTTGATTTAGAGCAACATGGAGAGAAACTTGGATCTCGATCTGTACAACCAAATCACTGAACCGGACTGAATCCTCACCACTCGTCTTACAAAGCCTATTCGAATTCCCACGCTCCCTTCTATTCCCCTTAGTCTTGTCGCCTTTTCCTGTCTTTCTCTCCCCTCGATTACCCCTGGACCAGGCCTTATTGTTGAACTCCAGCTTACATCTCGAAGCGGCCCAAATCGACGCGACGAAAAAAAGCGTCGCGCAACGCGAGCCTGCCTGTTTTGGGAATCTCCAAATATTGTGCCACGCTCAGCCAGGGTACGCGTTTTGAATATTTTTGCTCTTCCTAAGATCCGAATTGCTCTACTGGTGAACCCAGACAATCCATCTCCAAAAACATGGACTTCCTGGGCGATCTGGATGAGCTTCCTGAAAACGGAACAAGGACTCTGAGGGTCGCAGAGCTCAGCGAGGTTGTTGTCCAAGAAACTCCAAACGCGTCCCAGACTCAAGACATGGAGATCAACAGGTTCTCCCAATCTCAGACCCAACAACAATTGGATGAGGATACACAGTTATTGGACTCCAAGCTGAGCATTTTGGGAATTAGCTCCCATCTCATCGGAGACGTTCTCAGCCGATTAGAGGGAAAAAACATACAAGTCGATAATCAAGAATGCGAGAAAGAAGAGCCCCAGAAAGAACCTTCAGCATGGAACGAGACACAAATGCTCTCCACGATCACAGCAAGTATTCCCAACACCGATGTTACAAATGTCGCAAAAGACAACCTCTTTGTGAATTCATCTGAGAGTGACTCGGAAGAAGAGGCTGTGAGCAGACCAACAAGAATCACCAAACAAATTCATTCCTCTCAAACTACAAATGAAGTCATGGACACGGAACCCACGCCGGGAAATATTTTGAAAGACTCTCAGCAACTGGCAGAAGAAACAGTTGAAACAATAATCAGGCCAAACATTGAGAATTACGACTCTATGACCCGAGAGGAAAAGATTCAGGCAAGACTGCAGGAGAAAAAGCTTCTACGTGAACAAAATGAGAAGTTATTTGTGGAGAGCAGCGACGACGAAGAGAGAGAAGAACAAAGTACATTGAAACATAGAAAACCCTCCAAAAAGTCAGCAGAGCTAGAGCAGCTTGCCGAGGTTGTTAAAATCAATGAATTGATCAAAAAATCAACCTATGTTCTGAAGAAACAGAACCTGGAGAAGTTTAATCCACAGAAATTGATCGATCAGTTTGACAGAGACTCCGATGATGACTTGTTCTCTCAGCATGGCGTTCAGAACACACCAAACTCGTCTCCAAAAAATCTGGAAACAGCTCCAACCATCGAGTTTTCTTCAAAAAAAGAGAAAACGTCCGAACCTAAGTTACATGATGACAAGCTGATCACAGGCAGGAAAGGTAGTTTTGTTGAGTTGGACTCAGACTCCGATGACGATTTGACAGAGGTCAAGTTCAGAACTTCGAAGAAGACGATTTTCGAACTGAAGCATCGGCTTTCCAAAAAAAAGCACCTAGCCACGCCCAATGTGAAAAGCATAAAGACTCTTCTGAAAGAGGAAAAGATCAAACAGTTGAAAGAGTTCACGGAGAAAAGACGACTGAACGCGAACAAGATCGACGAAAACCACAAGGAAGACGGAGAAATACTTAAGCTTCTTCAAGAGGAGATGGAACGCAATAAGCGTCTCAGACGAGAGGAGAAAGAAAAGGAGGAGAGAAAACAACTACTTCTGAAGGGTAAACTAGTGGCTGGTGAAGATGCTGAAGAAAGTGAATACTCCGATTACGACACTGGTGAGGACGAGAGTGAGGTTGAGACTCAATCTGCCGACCAAAATGTTGATGATGATCGCCCGGATAACTCTGAACAAACACATGATGACCAACCTAGTATCACATTTGATCTTGGGGGTGTTGGCGCGATTAACAGCCAAGCAAAAACGTTCAGACAGCTATCACTTTCTGATGTATTCACTCAAACAATGCCAGCGAACAAGTCATTTGATGGCCTGGCACCAGCTGATGTTGCAAGGAAACTGAGGGATCAACAGAATGGCGACGACGAAAACTTCAATGAAACTACTGAACTCAGCTCTACCAGTTTCCAAGATAGCATAACGTCTCCTAACATTTCGTTGATGCAAAGCCGTTTCAAATTTTTAGATGATGACGAAGATGACGATGAAGAAGTAGGTGGTTCCAAAAGATCTTCTCCAAGGAAAAACATTCTTGAGAGCCAAAACTTCTTACCTGACACCCAAGCTGATTTTTTTGCTCCAACTCAACGCACAAAGAGCTTGACAACGATTCTCGAAGAAGGAGTAGAATCGTCTCCCCAGGAAAAATCAGACGTTGAACTTTCAAAACAAAATTACAGGGAACTCAAAGATTATAGAGACATCAGCAAACCACATTCGAACTATATTGAGCCTTCACAAAAGCACGACAATTCAGATTCTGAGAATGAAAATGAGAGTGAGAGTGAGGATGAGGAAATCAAACAAATGAGGGTTTCCAAGCTGAAAGAAGCAGAGAGGAGTAAAGAACAACGTCGAAAGAAACGAGAAAAAGAGTTCAGACGAAAAGGACTTGGTCAAATCATGGAGAATGAGGCGGTGGAGTCGGAAGATGAGTGGCAAGGTATGGGTGGTGCTGATGCAGAGTTTTCTGATATGGAGAACAGCGAAGATGAGAAGATGCTGAACGACGGATCCACGATCAACGTCGACCAAAGTAAGATTCGAGCTGCCCTTTTGAAAAATGAAGTGCAAGCCGATGATGAACTCGTCCAGAAAATTTTCAAGGACATAAAGACAAGTGCCTTCAGAAAAAGAAGAGCAAAAGATGGGGCTTGTGATCTTGATCTAAGTGACGATGAAGACGATCAAATCTTGAAATATTACAACAACCGTCGACTAGAATTTCAGAAACAACAGCTGCTCAAGAACAAAGACATCAAGAACTTGTCAAAGGATGGAGGATCAAAGGCTTTCTACGAAACCATAATAGCTGATGAAAAACAAACTGACTCTTTCCAGTTTGAAGAGCCCATTGTTTCGGATGAGGATCAAGAAATAAAGTCTCAAAATGAAAATGACCGGTCGAAGAGAAACTCAGACTCAGACTCAGATGATGAGAAAGAGGAAGAAATAATAAAACCAAAGAAAAGAAGGATTACTCGGGAACAAGCCAGATCAATGATATCTTTCCTCGAAGAGGATGATGATTACCGTAAACAAGATGCAATATTGTTGGATTCTGATGATGATGGATTTGAAGAGATCAAAAACATCAGGGAAAATTCAGAGATAAGATTGAGCAAAAATGCTTCCGGAAAACCAAGAACTCTAATTCCGGCCTTCTCAAAGAAGCATGTGGTGGATAGTTCTGCCAGCCAGGCCTCGGCTTCTACTGTCGAACTCGATGATGGTGACTCGAGATCGGAGATTGAAGGTATTGGACTGCTAGCGTCGAGATCCTCTTCGATCACTGCAAGTTTCAGAACACAAAACAAAAAAACAAGAATGAACTCATTAGGAAAAGAATTCCAAGAGGTGAACGTTGTTACCTCCTCAAGACATGTTTCCAATAATAAGGGTTCTGTGACTTTCTTGACCAACAAGCAGAAAGTCTCAATAGTGAGTACAAAGGTAAGCAAAATAGAGGAAGAGCTTAGAACCCATAGAAACGGAGATTTGAAAGGGCTTTTCAACTACGGTAGCTTTCTTTGAATGTTGATTGTCTGTTGGACTTATAAATGATAAATAATAGAATTGCATCTAGCACAAATCGAAGTAATTTCTGGTCACTCATATGAATGAGCTTGATAAGGCATCTCTGAGTTCAGCATGTTTGACTCGGGAACTCGTGACTGACCCATTATTTAGAACAGAGCCAGGCCCATGTCTTATTATTTTGTTTCCATTTCTGCTAATGTACATGGTCGAATGGGATCCACTGAAAGACGAGATTCGACTGACCTGTTTTGTGGTTGGTCTTCTTGGAAAACCGCTCTCCGAAGAACTCACAGGAATGTCCACTGGAACTGTTTCTTGGTGGCTTTTCTATTTTGCGGACGGAAATATTCTGCAGCATGAGATGAAGATAATGGTGGCTGACTAATGAGTTTGCCTGTCTCCGAAATCACCACTGAGGAGTTAGGAAGCAAGTTAGCCAGCCAATTTGAGGATTTGGATCCAAACGTCACGGTTGACGAGCGGACACTGTTGGTGCTCGATTTGTGTCTCAAAGAGCACCCCTCTGCCCCAGATTGATTTCGACTCGTTGTTGTCACCAGGAAAGAAGACGGAAGCCAAGTCTTTTTGGTCGATGATGGCAGCTCTTTTCTCCGAGGCCCTGATGTATCGCCGACAACAGAGGCTAGTATTTCCCTACTCGTTGCGGTTGTGGAGTGGAATTGTGTCATAGTTGGTGAATGATCTCTAGTTGACGAACCGAATATTTCATAATGGGTAATGGTTGGCTGTTTAGGAGTAATCCATTTCATTGTTTGAGCCCTCACATCAACAGAAGTTGAGTAGTTTGGTGTTGATGCTATTAGTGAATCCTCAAAATGTCTCTCTTCGGGACACCTCGAAAAAATGCGTTCGTGAGAGTTCGATCCCAAGATCTTGTGCTCGTTTTCTAGATTGAAAAACTCAGGTATCAAATCGTTAGACTTACAGATTCCATGTAATCCAAGGCTGTTGGATAGGATATTAATATCTGATGTTTCTGACAATGAGTCGTTCTCATTAACTTGCAAGACGCTCTCTTGCTCTTCTTCTCCAATATCGTCCTCAATGATATAACTATCTTTCACGGTGGAAACTGGAGATGAAGATTTTAATTCTTCATATTTGGCAGATACATGCTGAGATTTTCGAAGAGACGCATCCCCCTTTTGAAATTCGAAATCATCCAAGTCAAACTTTTCTGAAAGCCGTTTGAGGCCGGTATCATGAGATGCAATGTGTCTCAGGTTTGTCTTTTCATGATTTTTTTCCATTTTTTCAAAAGTTTGATGAAATTCAGGAAATATTATTGCTCGTTCATGAAGAGCACAATGATCAAAAGTGCTGCCTGAAATATTCTGCTCGTTGCGGCCCCTTTCTGGTAATGATAGATGTCTTCTATGACAAATGAAGCTAGGTGTTGGAGGAGTCAAGCAGACACCGGTGTCAAATTCCTCCTTTTCAATTATGTATTCTGCGGTATTTGAAGCCAAAAATTCGTCTTGGGTCTCCTCTATCAGTGGAAGTTGAGCTAACGATGGCTTGAGAAGACTTCCGTTCTTCTCATCGTAACGGACATAGCGACCCATCGCTCCGTCTTGATACTTCGACTGGGAGACGTTGAAATCTCTGAGGGACAATGTCACTGTGTGAGGAACCTCAAACATGGGATGTCGGTTTGGAATTTGCAAAAAGCTCTCTTTCTTTATCAATCTTCTATGAGATTGTTGCAGAGAGGATCGCGCTTCCTCCAGGCTCTCCAATGTGCTGTTTGTAACATCTAATTCTTCTGAAAGATTCGAGAACAAAGAAGAATCGTTTGTTGAGTCCTCCAAGCTGGATGTAGTCTGGCTGTCTGTGCCAAAAGGTTCTTCTGTGGTGTGGTCATTGGCTATTCGAAGCTGCTCGGTGAGATATTTGTACTCCAATTGCAAATTATCAAAAGTTGTTTCATTGGTTCTCCAGTTCAGATTTCTATCTTTCCTGTCATGGGACTCGGACTCTCCGTGAACTAATGATTTCGAAGATTCACCATTTTCGAATTGACGCAGTTGGTTTTCGAAAAACTCTGATCTCAGACTCAAAGAAGTCAAGTGTTGAAGAAAAATAACAGAGTTTTCGATTTTGGTCGATAGGTCGTCGATTCTTCCCTCGTTATGTACCAAGTTTGTCTGTACCTGATGCAATTTCCGGGAAAGTTCTTGATTTACTTGGAGTGACTGGGCAGATTTTTTCACAAGATGCTCCAGCTGTTCGACAAGCAGATCAACTTTGGAAGCCATCTTTGTGTAATCACAAAATACGGACACCGTAACGGGAATGTTGTGATCTATCAGAGATAACAGTCAATTTTATGATCCATAATCTGGAACCTTCAAATTTTTGCAACAACTTATACTCATTACAGATTTGCAAACTTTGTTTACAATTAAACGAGAAAAGTCAACATGAGAAAATGCAGCCCTCGTCGTTATTGTTTGGTCTTATTGTAAATTCTAAATAAAGGCTGTAAATAATAGTATACAATGCGCCGCGCGGCACAATCTTCTATTTTTGCTCTCGCTTGTTCATGACAGTGTGGATGGCCTGCTAAAACATTGGTCACCACAGCCGTCGTGTTACAGACCCAGTATGGTGTACCAAATCTTAGGTGATAATTTCAAAAGTCTGTGCCAAGAGCTGCTCTCTGAGAGTGGAGCTTTATGGAATATTTCACTCTCCTTTTCGACTCATCTTTCTCCTTATGAATCCAATTCCTGTCATGTTGAGCCTTGGAAGTTTTGTCGTTATCCATGTGCTCGGAATTATAGTATTTATGATCCAAAATCAGCCAGTAGCTCTAACTGTCTGGATAATTCGTCTTCATTTTTAGCATTCTTCCTTTCCAGCTCCCCAAGATTCTTAAGATCTTGTTTGTGATCCGACTTCAGTCCATCAAATGCTCTCACAATCTTCTGTTGGCTATTTTTCATGTCTCCAAGAGCTTCCTGTTGTATATTTGCTGTCGAATGCCGATCGTTCATCTGTTCAATCATCGCCTTTGCAGACTTACTTTTGGAAATTTGGGTCTTTTTATTATTCTTTGACTTCGCCACTCTAGCCGTCTTCGCCGATCCTTTCGCATTTGGCCCTAGCCTGCTCTTGTCCGTTTTTCTGGTTTTCATTTGTTCCAGATCAGTGCAGAGATATACAACTTTTGGTTCAGACCTCGTAGCTGTTCCCGTACAAACTTCCTATCAGTCCGTTAAGTAAAAATTTTGGTCCCATTTATTGAGGGGTAACCCTGAGACTGAAAAATATTTTTGTCCCACTCTGAGGGGGATTAAAATTTTCTAGGTCTAAAGGTAAAAGAAGTGCTTTGGTGATGGAACTGGAGTGATCGACATTGTATCGAAAGATCGTTGAATCAAACAGTTGTTATAGCATGCCATCAACTTACAATCGTGATAAGTCGTGGGATACTCCCGATATTGACAAGTGGAAGACCGAGGAATTTAAGCCAGAGGATAATGCCTCTGGATCCCCTTTTCTAGAAGAGTCGTCTTTCATGACTCTCTTCCCAAAATACAGAGAGGAATACTTGAAACAGGTGTGGGGAGATGTAACCAAAGCTTTGAACAAGCATCATATCGCATGTACGCTGGACCTTGTGGAGGGATCGATGACTGTTAAAACTACTAGAAAGACGTTTGATCCAGTGGCTATCTTGAATGCGAGAGACCTGATCAAGCTTTTGGCAAGATCAGTCCCTTTACCACAGGCAGTCAAAATTCTTGATGATGATACTGCATGTGAGATTGTGAAAATAGGGAATTTTGTGTCAAACAAAGAACGCTTCATCAAAAGAAGACAAAGACTTATAGGTCCAAATGGTAACACTCTCAAGGCCTTGGAGCTGCTTACTGAATGTTACATGCTTGTGCAGGGAAATACTGTTGCTGTCATGGGCCCACACAAGGGTCTTAAGGTACTGAGAAGAGTTATTGAGGATTGTATGAAAAACATACATCCAATTTATCATATTAAAGAATTGATGGTGAAGAAAGAACTTGCAAAAAGACCTGAATTGGCCGAAGAGGACTGGTCAAGATTTCTTCCTAATTTCAAGAAAAAGAGCGTTCAACGTAAAAAGCCTAAACAAGTTAGGGATGCACAAGAAAAAGGAAAAGACAAAGAAAAGAAAGTGTACACTCCATTCCCACCTCAACCTGCTCCTCGTAAGATTGATCTGCAAATTGAGTCTGGTGAGTACTTCCTGGGCAAAAACGAGAAAAAGATAAAAGAACTACAGGAAAAGAAAGACAAGCAAGATGAAATGAAAAAGGTCAAAGAGGCTGAAAGGGCAAAGGATTTTGATGCTCCTTCCGAGGAGATAAGGGAAAATCCTCTTTTGAAGAAGGAAAAGAAGAAAAGAAAACACGATACTGAAGAAGAAACAAAAAAGTCAAAAAAAAAAACATAAGTCCAGGTCAGAAGATGATAGCGAAAAGAAGAGTTCAAAGAAAAGCAGGTCAAAAGACTGAATCATCATTTCTTGAGCTTCTTCTCCTGCTAATCCCACTAGTCGACATAAAAGAGCGCATGTCAGCGACTTAGATTTATCTATACATGGCCGAGCTTATATAGGGCATTATTTAGAAAGAGCTTTGTTGCTTTTAAAATAAGTCGTTATTTCTCATGGTGGCCACCTTTTTGCTGTTGAGATAGTTGAATCTTTGTAGGACGTATCATCAATGCTTTCTTCCTGATTCGAATCATCAAAGGGGTCTTCAACGTCCGTGCTTTCTTTGAATTCTTCCACCGTGAATGATTCGTTGTCATCGTAAACACTGAAAACTTCTTTCTCATTGAACGAGGATCTGTCCAAAACCAAGTCTTTGGGTGGAGCAGTCGTGAGAAGGGACCCAATGCTGCTCACCTCTGCCACAGAGACAAAATCTCTAGTGGGGAAGCCAGTTTCTGAGCGTGAGCGTCTCAACCTATTGACCAAATCAAAAAGAGTTTGATTTATAGCTCCTGGCCCATCGAATGGACGGAACGAACGTTCTTTTGCTGACCCTTGTTCAGCTGAATCCGTGAACCCGGTTCCTCCTGCGGGTTGTTGTTGGTTGGGCGCAGGAAGGTTTGGAGCTTTTCTTGACATAAATGAAAGTGGCAGCTCTTGTGGAAGGGTTGACTCAGAAATATCGTTGGGCAATATTGGTTTCGATCTTGTCACTCCATTATTCCTTGCAAGTCTTCCTTGAACGTAGAGAATTAAAAGACCAATTCCGATCTGTAGCAACCATAATCCCAGGAATGCCAGCGAGATGTAGAGCTCCATCATGATTGATTTCTTGTACTCTTTAATGATCGTGTTTTTGGTTTCAACTAGAACCGTTTTGATATTATCAGTGTATGAGCTAATGTCACTGGAATCATCATCAGCAGTGATGGAATTACTGAATGACTCCATATAATCTTCAGGATCGATTCTTGGAAGAGTCACTTGAGCATTATCGTTCACCCATGTGAGAGCCTCCTCAACCTTCTCTAGTTTGCTGGTTAAAGCGCAACCAACAATAGTCGACACAGCGTCATAGATTGGTGTTGATCCAAAAATATCATCAATTTTGTTGTTCAATGAATCGACAAACTCACTTATTGTGGAGTTTATGGAGGTGGTTGAATTGTCAATCCAACCGAAAAGATCTGTGTTGAGGTTTGTTTCCAAATCATCAAGATATTGATTGGTATCATTTGCCCATTCATACACAGAATCATTCATGCTGTTGGATATGCTGTTTCCAACCGACTTGAACTCGTTTTCAATTCCGCTAGTGTTACTTTTTGAAATCAACGCCAGCAAAATCATCTGCAGTACTACCACCAAAATTCCAGCAAGTCCCAACAAAAGTATAATTAACGCCTTCTCAGAAGTGATGTAACTCAATACCCATTGACATTTCCTTTGCTTGTCCAGGTCTGATCCACCAATTATTCTTCCCACAAACTTTTTAATAATTGTGGCATATCTGTTTTGGGATGTCTCTAGAACTTCGATTATCCTTTCCTCCTTGTCAGAAACATTTTGTGTTTGACCAATGACTCTAACTTCCTCAGCATATGCCCTGATTCTATTCCATTGTCTTACCGTTGTATATCCTTCATAGACGATCAGGGCCAGTGCCATAAGAACCAGTAAGGAAATCATGACTATTGAGGCTTTTCTGATAGTCTCTCCGACATCCTTATAAAATTTATCAATTTCCGGTGAACTGTTGCAAAATGTAAGCGCCTTAGTTTGTGGAACACTTAGCTCGTCAGCGGAGAAGGTATTGTTCAAGCTGGATCCAACTTTGGTCTTTAGGTAGTCAAAAGGTTCACTCAACAATGTTTCTGTCTCGTTTTTCACGTCATCAAAATTTGGCAAATTGTTCACAAGTTCTTGTAACTCGTCGTTGATGGAGCTCGATATCTTCCAGTCTTTTAATGACGAGACAGTCTGATTGACTTCGCTGATTTTACTGCTAACTTCACTTGAGTCGTCATCTCCGTCAAAGAAACTCTCAACATCGTTGATAGCATCGATAATAGTATTTATCACACTGGCAACATCATCGAGTCCGTCTTGAATGTCTGTGGCCAAAGTAACCATTGTTTCATTTGCAACATCTATGACAGCTTCAGTCGCGTTCAAGGCCGCTTCTGCTACACCGTCAACAGCTGCCGTCAAAATACAGACATAAGTTCCTAATGTCAACTCAATGTAGAATAAAATCATTTTTTCAGAACCGGTGATTATCAGTTGCAATGTCTCCACAAATCCCTTGTTCAGCTCTGTCAATGACTTAGCTATCAAGTAGTTGGCAGCTATCGATAGATAATGAGGAAGACTGACAAGAGAAGAAGCATAAGTTTCTGCTGTCTCACAGACAAAATAAGTCTCTTCTTTAGCTTCGGCGAGCGATTGTTTGAGCTCTGTTGTGAATAAGAAAAGCTTTATTATGATTAGCAGGAGTGCAATGGAATAGTAATTGAACCATATCTGCGATAATCTCTCTTTTAGGTTCAAATACGGTCTTCTATAGCTCGAATTGCTGACAAATATATTTGACCGGACTGTGGCCGAATCAGATGATTCGTAGTGATTGGACTTGTCCTCCATGGTATCTCATTTAAGAGATTCTGTGTGTGCTGAATTACTATGTCAAGTACTCAGTTCTGTATGGTCTTTATTGACCTTCTTGAACATTGTATCGAGATAACGCGTCAACTCCTTTATAACCACCATAATGGGTCTGTTGTTTTGTCTCTCTTTCTTGTCTGGCTTGTGTTTCAGACCTCACTTGGTGTCTATGAGATCTCTTATTCCTATGACACAAACTCGAAACTGATAAATTTCAGGCGGTGCATTTAATTTATGCACTGCCGTGATCTCACTAAGTTAGCGTTGCTACCACTTTGTAAACAGTCTTCTGCTGGTCTCCAGAAGCTCGAACATGGAATAACAGACTTTAGAAATCAGAAACTTTAGTCTAAAGAAGTTTAAAGAAACTTTGCTGTCCATTCACGGTAACTAACTTGAACTACTTGCAATTATCCAAATATTAATCACTGTAATCAACTTAAAAAAATCAGTATTGCGGAACAGCTTGGGTTTGGAAACTCGATTTTTTGCTTTATTGACAACATGACACCACACCAAACATTAACCTGGCCTCACTGACCTAACCGCACTAAAGTAGGTCCACCAAATGACACACTAACCGAGCTCTCTCAATTCATCGTGAATAACCGGGTGAAATAGAACTCTGGCTACCACCATTCGCAGAGAGCTGCGTCTTCTGGCAAGGAAGAAGAGAATGTGCCATTTTACTGCTCTCTCTTGGAGAATTACTTATAGTTCACAGAACTTTCAGAAGAGATAGACTTGCGAGCAGAACCAGTACCTGCTCTTGGAGGGAATCTTGTGTCTCCTTCTTCGAATGAGTGTCTGCAAGTGCACCATAGTTCTTGGTTGGTGTTCTTCATCACATCTGGAACGTGCGAACCACATCCCGTCCATGCTTTCTTCTGGCACAGTGGACAGATAGCCGTAGAACACATGATAATCGTTATGATAACTAGCTATTCTAGTTTCATATTCATCTACTGAAAAGAAGCAGCTAGAACCAATACCCCTTTTATACCTACAACATGGCCTGTCCCGGTATTTTGTCTTGTCAAATCAAAATCAGTCAATATTTCTTTTTTCGTGGCTGGTCCCCTTAAGTTTGTTCTTTTACCGTTGTTCTCGAATCTAATTGGTCCGTACGGTAAATGTCTGCTCGAATTCTCAGTTGTTCTTATCACAAACGCGCAATATTCACATCCGACATACGTCACATATGCGTAAAATCCGGGGTAAATGTGTCCTACAGTTTTACAGTTTTCTGACCTCCTCTGTCACTACCCTGGGAGGAGACAGATTCTGTCTTGTGAGTAAAATGATGCCATGTTCGTCACCTCCTTTTCCCCTCAAAATATCCACCTGCTAGAAGTTTCTTCAACTTTTGGCATGAACTGCAATTTTTTAACTTGTGGGACATGGAAGGTCACACAATCAATAGCCGTTCGTTAGTTGCTACAATCAATAGCCGTTGTTTAGTTGCTTTGTTGCGATTCCCGTGCTCCAAAAAAATTGGCTTATCGGCACTGGGGAAAACAGAGAAAATTCCGGGGTCGTAGACTAACTGGAAAAAAAAAACTCCGGGCCTTACATTCTTACTTCTCAGGTGCTCCAAGTCAGTTATTGGTGTGCCCCCCCCACCCAGTAAAATGAATTAACTGGCTTTACGTAAACTAGGATCTAGAACTAGACCGCACACAGAATTGTGACACTTGTTCCAGAACCAATATCTCTATGCCTTCTCGATAATGAGATCGGCATCGTTGTCGGCATCCATGACAAGCGTAATGTTTGGGATCCCGTGTCTCGCAGAAGCAACAGGAGAAGACACTGCCGAAACTGCTGGAACCGAAACCTCAGGAGTCTCTGCAACCTCAGCAACCTCAGTGACCTTGTCAGTCTCTGCTTGTTGAACCGAAGCCTGAACAGGCAAACTGGTAGGTCCAACAGTCTCGGTAATGTCACCAACGCCCCAGAAAGTGAGCATGGAAACAAAGGCAGTGGCCAAAGCAGCTTCCAGGTCGACCTTGTTCTCATCCAGAATCAGCTCGTAATCAAACTTCCATTGTCTCATCAACCTGACTCTTGCAACCCTTTCTCTAATCTCCTCTTCATTACCGCCTGGGTTGGTGAACTTCTCCAGGAATTTCGAACCTCTGGTCCAACCGTACTTGTGGCCGTCATTCAGATAGAAGGTGTTGAGTCTTCCGGTGGTTCTGCTGGACTCGTTGTTGATCTGTCTGTGCTGAAGACCTGGCTTGTTGTGGAAATCAATGGCTCTGAGGAAAAAACCAGCCCTGATGGTGGCAGCCTCCTTTCTGGAAGGAAGCGCACGCAAAGACCACACAGGGTTCAGAGCCGATTCTCTCTGGATAACGTAAACCTTTTGCCCCTTGTCATCGAAAACGTTAACAAGGGTTTGTCTTCTGTCGTTATCGCGTCTAACATAGAGAGCCTTGGTTGGGTTAGACAGAGGAAGGAAGTTGGCATCAGTGGAGTGCCAGTCCAACCTCTCCTTCATGTACGCATGAGAGATGAAGTAGGTGGCCAAAGTAGTCACTGTGCTCTGCACATAAACTGCTGGCGATTCGAAAACTGGCATTTTGGGATCCTCTCTATTGCAACAAGTTGTCTTCTTTGTTGATAGATAGAGAAGCAAGAAGCAAATAAACTGGATTCGTGCAAATCAACTGCTCAGATCTGGCTACAACAGATCAAAGCGCTCAAGTTTTGCAAACTTCCAATAAGAAACTGTATGCTAAGCTGTTGCAAGCGCTCCAAGTGGACCGGTTTCCGAACAGGAAATCCAGCCCTGCCATGCGACAAAAAATTTGTTGCATTATGAAGGAGCGTCCAAAAATTTCATTGGTTTCGCCAGCCTTTACAATATCTCAAACAATCAGTCATACAATTAATTTAGCGCTCTATTCTATCTGATATGTAGAATCACCTCTCAAAAGATCTCCCAGGCATCTTCGGCTCCGTGACAAAACTTACTGCATGCAACTGAAGCCGAAAGCGGATACTCCGACAATCCGATCTTCTCATCTATGTACTCATCAGCAAAATTATCCTTTCCTCTGGCCATGGCACCAACAAACACACAAATGCTCTCATCTTCGTCCAAACTTTCGATGTATTCCTGTGTTCTTCTCACCGGAGCATCAAACGAAAGAGTCACCTTGCGGCACTTGGTGGGAAGATGGTCTGTGATGGGATTTTTAATCACCTTCAGAAGCTTCTCCTCAGAATTGACAGATCGAATAGACAACTTGTGCAAAAGCTGAACCATCAAACCAGAAAATCTCTTGAATGTTCTTGGAATACGAACAGACGGATTCACCTCTATCAGGACCCCTCTTGTTGTCTGGATATAGACCTGCAGCTTCCCAGCCTTGTTTATAGGAGAGTCCAGCAACGTCAAAAGACATTGATGTGTGATATCCGGTCTTGCCTCAGAAATATCTCTTCCCATTTTCCTCAAAAGCCCCTGATGGTCGTCACAATTCAGCAGTGCGTACTTGTCACTTCCAGGGCCTCCACCAGTACTGATTTTATGTGTTTCCAGACATGCCTGAGCCAATACCACCACCAGTCTCTGAGTAGTTTTATCTTTCGAGGTCAGAACTGTTGGTTGGACTGGAATCAACGATGCCTCAGGCGCATCCCTTTTGATGCCCACTTTTTTCGAATTGATCAGGTCTCTCTCTTTTGAATCACTCACCATAATCTGCTTGTACAGGGCCTTACAAAGTTACATCAAAAACCAGACATTTCAAGACGACACTTCTTAAAATTTTTCAGAAATTACCAGGAAAGAAAATTTTTGAGGCTGTGTCTCTCAGTACATTCTGATCCAGACTCCACGAATTGATTGACTCTCAGGGCAACAAAAACCATATGATGGTGTTTCTTTGAGTAGCTTGTGATCGATCTGGAAACGCAACCATCTTTCGATAATCATAGAGATTGAGACATGCCAAAGGATTCCATGGATTCTACGAATTCGCAAGATTCTTTTGACGATGACGACATTGATTTCGATCAACTGTTTTCTCTCGCAAAGTCTCAATCTACAAAACTCTCTCAACCCCCCAACCCTACCAGTCGGAGTTCTTCTTCTGCACAATCTGCTAGAGCTAAAAATACTGCACATGAGTTGAAAGACACCTCGAAAACTTCTGTTCAGCCCGATGGACACGCGTCCTACTATTCTACCTCCACGTCAGTGCCTGCTGCAAACACAAATCAGGACCCTTTTGCTCTGAAAGGTGAAAACGCCATCTTGAGAAGTCAACTCGCCAAAATCAGTCGAACCTACGACAACGAAAACAAGAAACTAAAAGAGCATTTCAATAAGCTTTTGACGGAACGGGAATCCAAAATCACGTCTCTCAATGACACAATTAACAAGTTCAAGGAACAAAACGAGTTTTTCGTCTCTGAAAACAGAAGTCTGAGTGCCAAATATATTCAGCCATCAAAGAAAAGAAAATTGCAGGATGAAACCAATGAAGCGACATCGGCTCGACCTGAAGTTTCGACTCCTTTGAAACCTGAGCCAGAAGCAGAGCTTATAAAGTCCATTGACACCCCTGACCATGCGAACGTCGACATGAAGTCCACAACAGTTGCCATTATCAATCAGGTTTCGGTCTTTCAAAATGAAAAGAACTCGTTTATCGAGGCAATCTCGTCGCATGTGATTCCCGGCCTCAAGAGAACGACTTTAGACTACCTCTCAAATATCTCTTCGAGTATTACTTATGATACCAAAGGCTTTCGGCTTGTTCAAAACAAAGAAAGTATCAAGACATCAATACTTGACTATTTGATCAGATTCGAAAACAAAAATCGGATTGACTTGTTGCTTGAGATTTTCATACATATGTTATTTGACTTCTCAGTCGAGTCTTACGAAAGGGGCAACTTGTTTCCTGTTCCCTTTCTGTTATCCCTGATTCATTGTTCATTGAATTACAGGCCCAAAGCGATAGGGCCCAATAGCATACATCTGTCGGTGACATATGCAGGTTCTTTGTTGCGAAACTTCACAATGATTTTGAAACAGGATCGTCCGTATCTATCGGTGGAAGATCCAGACGCTACAGCTGGCTCCAACTCCAGCACATCTGATTTGAAATTGGATTCTATTGAAAAGACAATGCATGAGAAAATACTCGATGTCTTCACAACGGTGTATGCGTTGGATATCATGGAAACATCTGCCAAACTTGCATCATATCTTTCCCCCTTTGATGAAGCTTATATGTTAGACTATTGGAAACATTTCCCAAGATACCTGCTAACGCATGGACTGTCAGTGAAAAGCCCAATAGGAATGGTGGCCAACATTGTAGAAATTTTGATCAGTTCCATAGATGAGACAGATTTTGCGTTCAGCCATGCGAGAAAGGCCAAACATACATCGTCGACAAATGAAATTTCCTTAACTATACTCTTGAGTCTTATTTCCCTACTCAATCAAGGCTTGGAGCTTGACTTGTCCATCTTCGGGTTGAACAGACTTGTGGGTTCCAATTCTAACTCAAAGTTGCTAGATATACTGGTTCCAAACACCGACCCTGCTGTAACGAGAAACTCTACATCATGCAGTCCCGTTTCACATTCCTGGGATGTATATTCAGAGATATTGAAACTGGAAAATAAAGCTGCAAATAAGGTCAAGCATGAGATGAATGTTTTGAATCTCCGCATCAGAATTCTACAATTATTCGAGCTGTACTTCTCTACGAAAACAACCAACTGTTTCAAGCTAGAGATCTTGAACTCGTTGATTTCTGCAATGGTGAATCAACTTGGATTACAACAAGAAATCATATACAGATTCCCACGCTCAAAAACAATCACTTTGAGAATCCAGCTGATAACGATCATCGTTCGTTTGATCCACTATTTGGTTTCACCCGAAGGAGAAATTTCAATATCTGAGCTGCCGAGTGTCGCCCTGAGAGAGATGGTGATTGCATTCCTGCGAATATCTGCTGAAAGTTTGAAACCACTCTCCGCAGAGATGATCTCCAAGCTAAGAATAGAATCCAACTTTAGACACACAATTTTCAATGCTGCCGTAGAAACGAGGGCTCATGAGCTATGGGGAATTGTTGATGAACTGCAGGCAGTTCATCTTGACGAAACAGTGAAGGAGGATGCTGTTCAATCTGAATTGGCTTGTTGCAACGGCATTGAGATCGGTTATGATGATTGGACCATAGACATGGCTAGAGACGTGATTGGTCAATGCATTACTGGAGACGAAGCGGACATGCTTCATTACAGCATCAACTACGATATTCCTGACGACGAGATGCTTACAATGAATGTATAGTAACGAAGCCAATAAGAAAAGCACGCTACAAAGAAGTTTATGAAGGGAATTGTTATTAAACTGCCGTTGTAGTTATTAGCAGCAATTAGTAAATAACGATATACAACAGAAATCCATCACCTCTAGATCACTATCCGTTGAAACGGCAAAGACAATCATGTTACTCTTTATTGTTTTCTGAAATCTTGTGAGCTTTAATTTTGGGTTTGGAAACCGTTCTTGAATCTTCTGGAGACGTGTTTCAAATAAGCCATTCTACCGGTACCGGTAGTTCTTCTTCTCTTGGCCTTGAGAGCCCAGTTGTGTGATCTCAACTTGGCAGCTGGGTAGCCACAAGAAGCACAGGTCTTCTTTTGGACGTGGAAAGATCTCTTACCACATCTGTTACACAGAGTGTGCGACTTGTTGTGCTTCTTACCGAAAGATGGAGTACCCTCTAAACATCGACGTTAGTAAATATTCTTATCAGATTCGATTTTTTGGGTATACGGATCCAGAGCTGTTTGACTAGTCCATTTGGTGGTTGACGAATTGCTTGGAATATGCTGCTAATTAGCAATGTCTAGATTTCAGTGGAACGGAAGTTGATAGCACTTTGGATAAATGTCTCAACATCCCACAAGCCTTCCATTAATTAGAATCTCGGCATCTTTTGTCTGTCCAATTCAATGTTGCGCATTGTATCAGTGGATTGTCACTTTGGACCGATGTTGTAAATCTTTCAACAGTTACTCCCAGCTGTGATGATGTGTGATGTCAAACTTCTGGATCCTCATACCTCTGCTCTTGTCTCATAGATGTACATACTACCCATGTTGTCTAACTAGTTGTGTATATGATTCGGAAATAAGTTTCAGTCAAATACTTGCAACAGGTTAAACTACTAACAATTTTCACCCAGGCCTCTCTCTCTGCCTCTGTGAGTGTTAGTGTGTCCCATGGACCAAAAATTTTTCACCTGGGCTGTGAGAGGGTCACGTGAACACCATAGCGAGAGGCGGGTAAAATGCCGTGATTGATGTTGGCAGAGCGATCTGGAGAAAAGTTGTGACGTTGATAATCCTGGAATCATGTGATCTCTGACGGGGCATAACCCTTGTTGTCGACGACAGTGGAACTCCTCGCGAGTGTCGACGGGATATTTTTCCTGGCGATTCGTAAACAACACGGTTATCGTGACACACCGGAGCGTGTTGAGTAGAGCAAAATGCAAACTTGTAAATGTTCTGAACCTTCTGGCACTTTTTCTCTGCTCCAGAGACTCATTTGGACATCATTGAAGATGACTTCCCAGTTCCCACCTTCTTCGCCGGTGGTACATCCGCAAGATGAGGACGATGGAATCAAGCTGAAGCACACCACGATCTTGTGGCGTCCTGTCGATAAAATCCAGGAGTATCCCACTCCGAATCCGTCGTCTTCTACGGGAGAGGTCTTGTCCTCTTCTGTTGGAGAAGAACCATTGGCAGCCAGCTCGCCTGTGAAAAACTCACACCACCCAGAATCGTTAGAGCCTGCTTTTTTCAGTCCTTCAAAATTAAGCAATCTGGTCTATTCTACTGACCCCAAGAAAAAAGTCAATTTTGATCTGAAGCAGAACAAAGTGGATTTTATTCCTCCAGCCCCGGTCCAGTTTGTCTCGCCACTTTCCAAAGTCAGAAAGCTGGCTCTGCCACTATCCGGAAGGAAAATCAACATTGGGAGATCTACAAAACTCAGTCAATGTACTACAAACTCTCATAACAAGCTTGTTTCCCGTGTTCATTGCTCGGTGAGCTATCTGTTTGAGGAAAAGCTGGTTCAGCTGTATTGTTTTGGATGGAATGGAGTCAACATGACGGTTCCAAAGCCGGTGAAAGTGAAATTGTTGAGTGAAAACACGTATCTTGTGACCTCCAGAGAAGAGGTGGATAAGGAAAATGTGAGCAAAAGAATCCTGGCTCAGGATACTGCAATCACTAATTTCTACATTCTCAGAGGAGAAACAGTGAGAATTCCGTTTGTGGAAGGAATCATGTTAGACATCAGAGGAGAACTCCTGATGCTAGAGTTGGAGAACGAAGAAAACCTCACCGAGGATGAAATCGATAAGGAGAACCGGCCTCAACCAGCAGATAGGCATCCTAAACCACAGTTACCGAAGGAACAGAAGCCACAGCCCGCTCAAAGACTGCCACTCCAGTCGATTCAGGAACCCAATCTGTCAAACCGACCTGTCACATCAAGAGAGTCCACACCAATCATGACTCCTAGTGACCCATCCACTCCGCAGACCGCTATCGGGTCTGTAGAAAACACCCCTACACGGGAAACAATCCAAAAGCGTCCTCGAGGACGTCCCCCTACACCAAAGACAGGAGTCAATTCCCAACAAAACTCTCCTATTACGGCTGATCGGAAAAGGGCCCGTCAGAACGAGGAGGTGTCGCAGGAGTTTACATTTTTGGCCGACGAGTCCAAAGATCTGCTCAAGGACATCCCAGAGCTTGAGTCGTTGTCCAACGTGCTGATCAATCATCTGGCCTACTCGAGGCTGCTGCAGACACCTCTGCACACGCTGATGGAGCTCAACGCAGTGACCGAGAACAACCTGTCCAAAAAGCAGCTCAGATGTCTGCTGATCAACCAATTGGAGTGCATCGGGGTCATCTACAGACCAGGCAAGGACGCCGCAGGAAAACCTCTGGACGAAGAGTACTACTACATCCCGGAAACAGACCACGATAAGTCACGTGTCCAACTCATGGAGGAGCTGAAGGGATCAGCTTCCCATCTGAGAAGTTGCAGAAAGACACACAAACAGTACTTTTGGAAGAAGCCAAAGAAATAGAGATAAAATAGCGGGAGGACCAGTGTGGCTTCTATTTGCCCAATAAGCAGCGCAGCAGCCACCGAGTTTCAACCGAGATCGCGCGATTGCGCAATCGTGGCAGTGCAGCTTTTCACATGCTTTCTCCCAGGTGCGAGCTATACGGGCCAGATTTGGTGGTGGAAGGGCTCCAGGTCTTGGTATTTTGTATGGATAAATTGGCCAGAAAGAGGACAGGGCAGCTGGTCTGGTGATTTCTGTGGCCGAGACGAATTTCTGTGGCAAGCTCACAAAAATCGGTCTCCAATGCTTGTATCTCGTAAAATCCAGATTTCGAAATTATCACGTTTCCAAAAAATTGTTGAATTTTACGCATCTTGTATTCTCTGTATAAATTTGAAAAATTTTCCCACGAGGTGCAAACATTTTGTAAACAGTGCTGTTCAGATAAACTAGTCTTCTTTGTTAGCTTAAGCACTAGTGATCCCTATAGACCCATACAATGTCCGAGAACTTTTTTTTCACCTCCGAGTCGGTCGGAGAAGGTCATCCAGACAAGATCTGTGACCAGGTGAGTGATGCCATTCTGGATGCCTGTCTCGCTGTTGACCCATTGTCGAAGGTGGCGTGTGAAACCGCTTCCAAGACGGGTATGATCATGGTTTTTGGTGAGATCACAACCAAGGCCAACCTGGACTACCAGAAGATCATCAGAGACACCATCAAACACATCGGATACGATGATTCCGAAAAGGGTTTCGACTACAAGACCTGTAACGTTCTGGTGGCCATTGAGCAGCAATCGTCAGATATTGCTCAAGGTCTGCATTACGAGGAGGCTCTGGAGAAGCTCGGTGCTGGAGACCAAGGTATTATGTTTGGTTACGCCACCGATGAGACCGACGAAAAGCTCCCATTGACCATTCTGCTGGCCCACAAGCTTAACGCAGCTCTCGCCGACGCTAGAAGAAGCGGAGCCCTTCCTTGGTTGAGACCAGACACCAAGACACAGGTGACTATCGAGTACAAGAAGGACGGCGGTGCTGTTGTTCCTTTGAGAGTCGACACTGTTGTGATTTCTGCCCAGCACGCAGATTCCATCAGCACCGAGGACATCAGATCCGAGCTGCTGCAACACGTTATCAAGAAAGTCATTCCAGAACACCTGTTGGATGACAAGACCATCTACCACATCCAGCCTTCGGGTAGATTCGTCATTGGTGGTCCTCACGGTGACGCTGGTCTCACAGGAAGAAAGATCATTGTTGACACCTACGGTGGATGGGGTGCTCACGGTGGTGGTGCTTTCTCCGGAAAGGACTTCTCCAAGGTTGACAGATCGGCTGCTTATGCTGCCAGATGGGTGGCCAAGTCTCTGGTGAATGCCAAATTGGCAAGAAGAGTCTTGGTTCAGTTCTCCTACGCCATTGGTGTCGCCGAGCCTCTCTCCATCTACGTCGACAGTTACGGAACCTCGAAATACTCTTCCGAGGAGTTGGTTGCCATTGTCAACAAGAACTTTGACCTGAGACCTGGTGTCTTGGTCAAGGAACTGGACCTGGCAAGACCAATCTACTTCAAGACTGCCTCCTACGGCCATTTCACCAACCAAAGCAACACATGGGAGCAACCAAAGAAGCTCATTTTGTGATGAGCTTACCGGTTGACCCGTGGCTTTTATCTCAAACATGCTCAACTCGTGTTTGATCGATCGATCTAATGAATGTACCCATAAATATCTTTTTTCTTGTTACAACCGCAAAGGAACGTTCATTAGCTCTACATATCTGACGACTACACCATTGGTGTAGCTGTTATGTGTCCGCCCGATGGTATCATTTGCATCAAACAGCTTGTTGTATTTTTTTATCTATGTATACTTAATTCGAAGGCTTTCAACAGGCTACATCTTTCAATTTTTCAGTGAGACTAGAATCTTTTTGATTCCGTGATTTTTTTCGCGTAAGCCAGGCAGACTTTACGCGTCGTTTAGAATGAAAAAAAGAACAGATCCAGGCCTGCCAAATTTTTATATACTCCAGACAATTGGATCTCCAACCAGTGAGTATTTTGCATGGCCTCCAGAAATGACTCTGGAATCGCCGAGACTCATTGAAGTCACGAGAATCAGCGATTTTGCTCCTTCCTCAAATGTCCTCTACGATAAGAGAATAGTAGGACTGGTGGTGGGATTGACACCTCCACAGAGACCAAACCAGCCTTACAAATTGCATCTGACAGACTTCTCGGTCAACCCACATATGGACAGGACAATTCTAGCACTCAACACCAGACTTGATGAGTTTGGTAACACCGATCCGCTTCTGCAGGGAGATACTTACAAAAAAATCGTGATTGATATTCAAGTGTTCTCGAGAGAGTTTGATGTTCTCAACTCCTTGTTCATCAAATTGCTCAATGTCAATCTCGAAGAAACCGCGTGCAACAAGACACGAAGAGAGCCTGCTTTGTGCCATGACCGTGGACTGGTTGTATCACTGTGCGTGAAGGTCAAGACTTTTCGAAAAGCGTTGGAGTTCAAAGCCGATGCTAACGCAGACAGAAACAACGAATCATTTGTGGTTATTCATCCAAGTCTTGTGGATACCACTGCGGCCAATCAATTTTATGGACGCACAAATCCAAACAATAAAGTCATGAACAGCTTCTTTGCCGATTGGCTCCATCTATTTGGAGTGAGATACTTTGTTAAACACAGCCATCTGGCCCGAATAAACCCACTCGTTGGCCCTAAAAATGAACCTGAACAAGATGAACATGCACCAGACTCAATTCCAAGTCCCAACAGAGCCAGAAACGATTCACCTCCACCAAAAGGACATTTCCCCGCGGACCCTCACAATACTCAAGCCTCTTCCCAGACATTCATGCCACAGTTCAACCAACAGCCTGTTCCAGCATACCCGCAGTATCCACCACAACCAACTCCCCTATATGTCCATCCGCTGGCCCCGACCGGTGTACCGGGAATCCAGACTCCCTCCCAGATGTACCCTTATCCTTCTCCATATGTGGCACAGTATCCTCCTTATCCGCCTCAGCCGCACCTGCCCCAATACTTTCCTGCGTTCGCTAATGCTGCATACGTCCCACCAGCCACAGTTCCTCCCCCACAGGCCGATAAGACTGTGGCGCAGACAACGACAGAGGACTCCGATTTGGACGATGCCGTCAGCAGCGGAGACGAATCCACAAACCATGAAAACCATGAACTGTCACAAGTGCTGCAGGATAGTCCTGTGCTTGATAGAGGCATCAGTACCAGCTCGGACAAACCCCTCTTCACTAGCCTATCAGATCTCAACAGAACCAATTATGCATCGCAGTATAAAGGTTCATACTTTGTGAAGGTGTGGGTGAAGGCTGTGCGCACTCGAATTCCCAGTCCGGTTTCTTTCTTTGACAAAAAAGGAAACTTGATTTCCCTGGAACTGCTTATCTCCGATGGTTCGGGGGCTGCTAAACTGACAATTGAGTCTAGAGACTTGGCAAGGTTCGCAGTAGCTAGCACAGGATTGAGCAACAGAAACACGGACCAGATTAACGACACCATACGCTCGTATCTGGCGAACCTGGTTGCTTCTAAAGCCCCGCTACGAATGCTGGTCAAACAGACAATCATTCCCGTGGCTTCTGACCGGTCCCAGCCAATCTACATCAGCCGGTGGACGTGGGTCTACACAGATACTTAGAGTGTAATATAGGGACGACACCTCGTCCAGTGTACAATATCAACAGAAAATGACTGCTTCTCGTAGAAGACGGACCCAACCTGCCCATTCTTGCAGTCGATCGCGTGAGACGTGTCACGTGACCCAGTGTGAGCCTGGGCTTGTCGGGACCATGAAGGGGGAAGGCCATGTCAGACGGTGTCGGGTGTGGTGAGCCACCGGCCAGACGGCTGCCCGTGACAGAGTGTCTCCTTTGGACGTGCCAGAAATCTGTTCATCGGGTAGCCTACCTCTATTTGTTGAGGCTGGTGAGCGTGATGGCCCCACAAGCTGCACAAGACTCCGGCAGAATTTCCACGGACGCCGCCCCGGCCAGGTCTCGGCCCCCGACACTGCTGTTCCGGGGATTTTTCTGTCATCGCGCCTTCCCCTCCTTTTGAACAATAGCCCCACACTTTCCAATCTCGCGGGCATACCGGATTGGGCGAGCTGGGCACAGACACCACCGGCGGACCCCAGCTTGATTTCGCTCGTGAGTCGCCTGACTCTCGCCGCACGCTTGTCGCAGTACTTTCTACCTGCTCGCACGGCTCGTCCCTGGACGATATATATGTACGTACCCCAGGAAGCTTTTGCTGCGACATGATGTCTTTTGTCGTCAGCAGTGCTAGAGTCGCATTTTCAAGCTGGCCTTTATGGACCGACGAGACAGGAACACCAAGGAAGATCCGACAGGTTCGAACAAAACATCACGTAATATGGCATTCAACAACTTCAACTTGCTTCACCGACAGTACGACTTTCTCAACCAACCACCTCCAAATTCGCACCAAACCCAACACCAACAGCAGCAACAGCAACAGCAGCAACAGCAGCAGCAACAGTATCTGTTTCCCCAGGTGGAAAGAGACACTTTTGCGGACATTCTCGGTGCAAAACTCAACTACATCAGCGAACAAACAAGCTCTCCACACTCCTCCATCAGCTCCCTCAGTAGAGACTCCATCTTCAGCAACTATGCTAGCATATCCAACACGAACAATAACACCACAAACAGCTTCAACCTGCCCCTGGAGCTCCAGGGAGGCATCAACAATATCTCGTCTAGAAGACCTAGCTATACGGCGGAGCTCTATTACACCACTCACAACAAGTTAGACCAGCAACAACAGCTGCTTCTTCCGCCTACCCAGCCTTCTGTGGTGTCGGGATCTCGCTTCTTCGACTCGTCGGCAGAAACCTCCAATTACAGAAACCACAGCGTCGACATGTCACACTCGGCTTTTGATAACTTGGGTGATCTCATATCCCAGATACAACATCAGTTCCAGGAGCCACAGCAGCAACAGACCCCAGTGACAAAACAGAACCAAAAACACATATCTCCACCAGAACAATCAACAGACAACTGTTTTCCGTTAGAAAATGGACTCTTGTTGGACCGTAACACCAACACAATCATCACCTCTCCCGAGCTGAAAGCCCAGTTTCTTCGAGACTCGAGGTATTTTGGAGGCTTTGAGCTCTCCTTAAAACTGGTTGACGAGTTGAATGGTCTACTGGGACTCTCCAACCACTCTCCTTCTCCAAGAAGCTCTCTGGATGGAAACCAGCAGCCAACACGACCTCTGCTCCAACAACGTGTTTCCAAGTTGCTGGATTACCTGCTCACTCAGAATGAAGACCTCATCACATCTAGTAACAGAGCAACCAAGAGCTTTTTCTTGATTCTCAACAAGAACGGTAAACTGGACATTATTTCGTTCCCGAAAACGTCCAACCTCCAGCTTGCCCCGAAAGATCTGATCATCATCGAAGGAGATCGCGGTAAAGATCTAGTGATGGTGTTGAAACCCGTTATCGAGTTCAGATTCGCTTTGCTATTCAACTACCTGAAAAAGAAACTGCATCTCAAGAGTCTGGAGTTTGGTAACGCCAATTCTCCCACCGAAATACCAACCAAAGCTCGAAACAACAGTCATCACCAGCATCACCATCACCACAACCACAGTCATAACCGCACTAATAGTGGAAACAACAACGGCCAGACAAGGTCTATCATTAATGAGGACGAGTACTTTATCACTCTTCCAAACAAACAAATCTTGAGGTTTGCTAGACCGTTAGAGCTGGTCCAGTTGACCTCAAAATACAATGATGAATTAATGGCATACCGCATTTGCTTGAATTACGTTTCTTCCTTGAACCTCGATCTCATCATCAAGAACGTGGAGTTTCAATTCGACAAGAAAAAGCTGATTATTTATTATTATTGTTTGCAAAGGCTAGACTTCAGGGGTCTAATCAAGGAACTGTTCAAAATTTACAAAACAAGAATTTGGCTATGTGCTGTGTTGCCAATTGAGAAGTCTTACAAGCCGTTGCTCACCTACGAACTAGAAAAGAAGGCCAATCTTCTGACTCCGCTTTCAAGCTCGAGCTCCAGATCGAATGACTTAGTCGTGACTGATTATCTACCAAAGGTGGAAACTATACATTCTTTGGATGAAATCAGAGAACCCATTTGTTTCCACACCAAGATATTCCTGAGCTTGATAAACTGGTTCAAGTTCGAGCTGCTTGATGAGAGAATTTACACGGAAAAGTATTCGTTTTTGGGCTGAAAAAAAGCTCCTTTTTCTTTGCTCAAATCATGGGGGACTGCATCCACAGCTCTTTGTGTTTTTTGCCTTGTGTTTTTGCAGTCTTGCTCCTTTTGATGTTTTATTGCTATTTTTCAATTTTTGTTTTACTGGGCCTAATTTCAGTGCAATGCCCCCATAAATCGATCAACCAGCGCTGTTTTGTTCTGAATACTCTGCCTAGGTATATTTTTCTTACAAAAGGTTTTTATTTTTGAGTTGCTTTATATTTGAAATAAATTGTCGCGGAGCAGGTACAGTCGGATCACGATCTTGATCATTTTCCCAGATGTCCATCCAACAATCGGACCTCAAGTGACCTGTTCCAATTCTTTCTGCAGCAGACTTGAGAAGTTGAATTTCCCGATTTTCGAGGTGGGAGTTTTTTCACCCGCACCTTTCAAAATTGGTAAATAGTACTAGCCAGCATCTTATCAGTAAAGAAAGAAGCACTGTGGTCTATCAGCATACCAGCTTGGGAAATGGCAGAAAGCTGGTTTCTCGGAATTGACATCGGCACTGCTTCGCTGCGAACTACTATTACCAACAAGAATCATGAAATTGTTGGCACTTCGGAGTATCCAATCAGTTACATAGTAGACGAGGTGGACGACGCAATTGTCACTCAGGATATTGATGAAATATGGTCTCAACTGATCAAATCAATTAAAAAGAGCTTGGAACTCGCAAGAAAAGAGAAAAATGGCACGCTGAAAGCCGTTTGCTGTGGAGCAACGTGTTCCTTAGTGGTGATGAAAAAGACACATAACACTGAATCTTTGCTGGCTCCCGTGGCCATTGGTCGTGATCGCAAAGATACCAAACGCAATGTGGTACTATGGATGGACCACCGAGGAGAAACGGACTCTGTTGCCACAATGATCAGGGAAACAGATGCTTCTATGCTAGAGACCTTAGGTGGATCTGTGATTGCAGAAATGGCATTGCCTAAAATCAAGCATATTCTAAAACACCTTCCTATGGATTTGGACAAAGAAGACGTTGTATTTTTTGATTTTCATGACTACATAGAGTACATGCTTGTGACCAATAACGATCCAAACTGGGTGAACAAGTTCTCTCTCCGAATGGGTCTTTGGAACGAAGAGGCAATAGGAATCGACGGTTCTCTGAAAGGTTTCTCCACAGACATATTGCAAAAATTGGGAATCAATCTTGAACCAAATAATATCGGTCGTATTGAAACCATTCCCTATCCTGGGATACCGTTTGCTGGTCACCCAATAAACCTTTTGAACCCCAAACTCACCGAGGAATTTTGCCGTTTAACTGATTCATCACCAGTCGTTTGCTCTGGAGTAATTGACTGCTACGCTGCTTTCTTTACTGTTTTTGAGGATCTTCAAGATTCAAGCATAGAAAACTCCATGGTGATGGTGGCAGGAACCTCCACTTGCTATCTTGTTCGTTCCAAAACAAAAAAGAAGACCCCTCCAGGAATATGGGGTCCATTCAATATCACTGCACAATACTGGTTCTACGAGGGTGGATTGAGTTGTTCTGGAATTCTATTTGAGTCTCTGTTCGAGTCCCATCCGGGGTTTCAGAAGGTTCAGGAACGTACCAAGGTGACTGGAGAGAACGTTTTCGATGGAATAGAAGCTTTGCTCCAGGAATTGGTATCACATGAAAATCTTTCATCCAGTTGGGACCTGATAAAAAGACGGATATTCAATGGCGACTATTTTGGGAACCGGACGCCATTCAATAACTCAGAACTCTCGTCACTGATTATTGGGGATTCGTTGAGAAAAGATTTAAAAGATTTTCTTTCCTGCTATCTTTCGATCATAGAGTATCTGGCACTGTCTACCAAAATGACTATCGATTGTTTTATCGAAGATGGATTTAATTTACAGAATTTGATTGTTTGTGGCTCTCAAGCAAAAAACACTAAGTTGCTGGAGTTGTTGGATGTGATTCTCGGCCCAGAAATAGAAATCTTGCTCGTGAAGAACGTGGATTCCAAGTTAATAGGGTCGCTTGGATGTTCAAAATTGGCAGCCTCCAGTTTCCAAGAAGTGGACCAAAAAGCTTCTCCAGTTAAGTTAGATCGGATCAAGGCAAAAGATGATGAGCGTTTGAAGAAGCTTATGGAACTTAAACTCGAAATCATGAAGGAAATGATTCAAAAGCAGCTGGAAATAAATATCAGACTGAAAAGTGTTTAGATTTAGCATTGAGTCGAAAAGACAGTTCATCCGCCAGTGTGAATGCATAAATTGATTTCAAGAACTATGTAGTATATGGATGACACCATTCGCTTTTATACAAGTCGTCAATGGTCATTCTTGTGTCCCGTTTAACAAGTAATCTGTCCACAAGCTTTTTGGCTTCTGACCAGTCGTAACCCTTATCATCGATGTTTTTTTCTTTGAATTGATACCATTCCCAAGCCAAGGTAGCAATTCTGTGAGCGGGTTTGGCCTTCCTTCTATTTTGTCCCGGTGGAGCATTTGGCAAAGGATCAAAGGGGAGTCGGCTTTCTATGAGAGTATATAGCAGAACTCCAAGTGACCAGCAGTCATTTTGTTTCCCATCATATGATAGACCTAGAAGCAATTCTGGCGAAACATAGTCCTCTGAGCCACATCTAGTGGTGAGCAATGGATTTTCGGGATCAATCTCCTTAGAAAGACCAAAATCTGTGAGAACGGCAATAGGATCTGACTTTGAAAATGAAGCTCTGGCATCTTTGATTGCAACAAGTTCGGGAACTTCTTTCACAAGTAGAATATTCTCCAGTTTGATATCTCTGTGGCATATAAAGCGATCATGGAGATACTTGACAGCTGAAACAACGTTTGCGAAGATGATGCGAAGTAGCTCTGGTTCTATATCGTGTCTATGGTTTAGTAAAAATGAGAAAAGGTCACCTCCTCGATAGTATGGCATCACCATAATCACTTGGTTTTTCTCCAGTCTTGAGTTGGATCCAATAAGTTTGACTATATTGGGATGGTCAATCGATTGCAAGAGACTGAGTTCTCTCACTAAAGAACTCTGTATTCGAAGTTTAGTGTTATGATCGCTGCTGGGTATATTGGCCAACTTCACTGCCTCTGATCCATCGATAGTCAAATACACTTTGCTGAAAGTTCCACTTCCAATCTCCCTGACACACTTCCAGTGTTGCCGTTGCTGTGTAACCTTGCTGACTGTTTGGAAAACCGCAATAACGCGGTCGTCGAGGTTCTCTGTTGTTTCTCCTTCTGAGTCTGGTCCCTTGAGTTTGAGAGCCTGTTCCTGTTGTATTGGCGAGCGTGTTGGAACCGAAACTATTCTCTGAACAGGCTCAATGTTGAAAGAGAGATCTCTTTTCTGTGGAAGTTGCATCTCCGGCAGAAAGGTGCTCTCGGGAACACAGGACTCTCTCAACTTACTCAAAAACAGATTTCCCCTTGAATCCAGGCCCGACAGTTGCGCGTGAGGACTTGTACCGTGTTGATAAGGGTTCAAAGGAGATGGAACTTTTTGGACATTGGCTATATTCTTGAGAACCGATGGTCGCGTCTCTGTCCAAGACATTCCTTGCGGTATTTCTGCATTATCGAAAGTTGCAGGGCTGTCAGAAGGCGGTGTTTTGTTCTCTGTGGGGCTTTGAAAATTCGCTTGTTTCTGAGAACGCACGTCGTCCATGTTTGGATTTTCCCTGAAACCTTCTGGAGCCTGCGAAGCTAAGCCCGATTCTCCGGCTTTTGCCTCTGCATCGTGATTCATTCCCATAGAACCCTCGAAATCTGTCCGCTCCGGTATCCCGGTCTGCCAGACCACTCGACTCTCCAGGGAAAACCAGCTCCAAACAGTTCTTTACAAATCAACACTCGCCACTTTCCGTAATCAACCGAAAGTACAACCAAAACTGATCAATCGCACTTCCCTCCAATTCCGGCCTCCTCTGGTGCTCCCGTCAACAAAGTCCCCCAAAAACGGTTTATTCAGTTTGTTTGACAACAACAGCCACCAAAAAAACCGCTCTTGTTCTTTTGTTCTTATCAATTTTTTGCTTCCTATTGTTACTTCTGTTGCTTCGGCAAACTATCCTCATCAAAACCTTCCAATCCCCTTGTGGTAAAAAAAAAAAACAAACTCCTAAAATACTGTGTCATGTGATTTTCTAGTCACATGATACCGGGTTTTTCTCTCTGCCATTTTCAAGAATGTGTACCAGGCTCTTGTCCTTCCAGCTCCAACTTGAAGGTTTATTCTTCTACAGCACGGACCGGTCTGGGAAGTTATTAACGGCTCGAGAGACGACAGTGGCCCTCGATTGTGTACATATTTGGACCTGCTAGTCAGTGGAAACACCTCTGTCACGTCATGTCGGCGCAGGTACATCGCCATCCGCCTGCAGAGTCGGCATCAACATCATCTGCCGTCAACCATTCACAGCAGTTAGAGGACCCAACCGGAACAATTCTTCCACAGCAACCAAACCAAAAGCAAGAAGAGCTTGCACCGCCACCGATTCCGCACATTTCAGCAAATGTCACTCCGTTGTCTGCCATTCTTTATAGATACACGTTACACACCTACAAACAGCTCAAAGAGTTTTTGAAAACGCTGGGGTCCAGCTCACAGCCAGATAATATCAAAAAGAGGAATTTCCTGGAGCTCCTTGTTAGTTTGAGAGAGAATTATGTGAGACTGTATGTTCTTTGCAAATGGGCCAAGAATTCAAAAAGCGTTGAAACTTTGATCGATCTTTTTGTGTGGCTAAGAGAACAGAACCAATCCATCTCGAACGCTCTCTTAGAAATCAGAAACATCAAACAATCGCTGGTTTCTGCAAAACTACCCAATCCCGATCTATCAACCGCATTAGAGGTGCTCATCAAGGGAAGACCGCAGCTGGAAACTTACAATTATGTTTCTCAGACCCAGTTGAGCCCCACCTTGATATTGAGAGCATTGAGAAATTTGAATGTGGAATTGTCAACTAAAATGGCTTTGCAAGACAACTTACCAAAACACTTTTACAACTATAAAATCGAAGACGGAAGAGTGAAGTTCTCTGTTCGAAATTCGTTCGAATGTTCGGTGACCATAGCTGACGAGTCTGCAGATTCCAAGTTTTTCCTTGTGGACTTCAAACTTGGATTCCGTTCAAAAGAGAACGAATTGGTACCACTGACATCGTCGCTACCAAAATTGACATTTTTGCGTTTGGAAGAGGTTGCGAACGCAGAACTGAGCAACTCTGGATTGGCAGGACTATATCAATTGCTCCATAATTACTCCATTGTCTGCAAGCTCTACTCCCTACACAGACAACTGATCCAACTGAGAATGGGATTGTGGAAAAGCCATTTGACTCACTCATACAACGCAGAGAAGTGCTTTGTAATAGTGACTTATTGGTTAAAGAGGAAATCGGTCAAATCAACTATCGAATTCGGCAAGTTCAGAGATAACGATCTCGGCTTTAGATGGATCAAAGAAGGCCAGCTTTATAAGGATCACGATTTCCAATTGACTGCTGATGATGGTACAGTCAATATTGAAACCTTGATTAGAAACATCATTAAAAAACACATTGAGCTACACATCAATGAGGTGAGAAACGAACTGATAGAAAAGGTCGAAATGGCAGAGAAGATGCTGACAGTGTGTAATAACAGTCAGCTGATATTGAATGTCAGTCATACTAAAACTGTTGTCTACAGCATTGATTCGCTCTCTGGAGAGGGCTATTTCCAAAACCCAACACCTTTAATGAACGTTATTGCACAGCAAATCAACTCCGATGCCAGATTAACTTCTGTCAGGTTACTCTCTCTGCGTTTGGAGACTCAATTGAGTGAGTTATCCTCAATGCTGAGTGCTACAGGTTGGATCAATGTTGATGTGATTAAACTTGTCAACACAGAGGTGGCTAAGCTGAACATTGACTATACCTTTCTAAAGCAGAAAAACCTTTCTGATCAATTGTTCACTCTCAAATTTTACAGGAGAAAGGAATGGCCTTCCGGCTGGTTTCTCACTGTGGGAGTTTCCGGATACTCTTCAAATATTCAATGGTGGTGTTCCAGCATTAAATCCACTGCTGGACAATGGTCTATTTCTTGGTGTGAGTCAATTCCGCTATCTACAGGTGAGGCACAGTATGACCCATTCAGTTTGCTGGTTCTTGCCAGACAAACCACATCAAAGTTGCTGTGTAACTTAGTGGTGAGAGAGCTTGAAATCCAAGGGTGCAAGTTGAAGATTGTGGACCAAGATGATTTGATTGTAAAGAGATTCCTGGAGTCCAATTTCCAACTCACTATTGATGAACATCAAAACCAAGAAAATAGCCTCATTGTTGTGGATAATAAGACGCTTTTTAACATTCCAAATTGTCGTGACTCTTTAGTGTTGAGAATCACCATTAAGAACAATGAGCTTGACATTTTCATCTTTGGAAAATTACAAAACGAGTTGAAGCTATCGTCAATTTCATTCAATGATGATAAGAATAATTCAATCAAGCTAAACCCATCAACTTCTATTTTCAAAATTCACTCGAAGGTCAACTTGTTGGAGAATTTTAAGCTCAATACAAGCTTTGCCCCTCAGGCAGGATCAATTGGTACGAATTTTGGAGAGATGTCCATTATGAGCGATTCTTTGCTTGTGTTAAACAAGTTTTCTACTTTATTGTCGCTTCTTCACATACTAAGCCATGACGAATCGTTACAAGTCATAGACATATCGCTGACCAAAGTTACATTTCAATATGGCAGTAACTCTTCTGAGCTGATAACATTGATTATTCTTAATGAAAGTCAAGAATCCATTTCATTTGAGCTTCCAGAGCAAAACCCTCACCAGCTCTGTGTGGACTACCTGAGCGAACTGACATCTGATGGTTTCAACTATCACAAGATCAAACGCCTGATAGTCTATCTACAGCTAACCCTGCCGTTCTATAACACATACATGGAGCTGTTAAACGAGAATGAGGAGATGTTCCATAAATTTGTCGAATCGAACAACGATCCTGCAATCAACGTGGAAAATCTCAAGCTCTCACCAAGATCTGGGTTTGAGTTGAATCTCTTCAAATTTGAACTGTTCAGGATCCTTTATTACAGAATGGTGGACAAAAAGAATGAGAAGAAACTGCGTTTTGAAAAGCTTAAGGTTGGCTTGAATATCGAGCTCCGTCACAAAATCAACACTCTTTCTTTGACTAGCTCGTTGTTCATCATAACTTTGGAAACAATGTCAAAAGATCGTTTAACCGACGACAGTCTCAGACTGGCAAACGATAAGCTGCTGGAGAGAATGAATGGATTTTTCACGGGAGAGAAATTGGTGCCCACTGACAGTGGAAATGGACAGATAATATATGTGAGAAATGCCATCGCCTGTGACTACAAAGCCATAGGTCCTGTTATTAAGTTTCTCCATAAACAGCTGAAAAGTGAACTTCTTGTAGAAAGCTGACTTTGATGGGAGAATGTGTATAACTTTACATTTTGCATATGATGATAGAGACGAATTACTGACATTGACAAGACGTAAGAACTACGATAATCTGCACAGCCTTTGTTGAACATAGTTAGAAAAAATGACACTGAAATTAAATTGTCTGTAACAGAAGTCGGTCAAACAATCTCTGTAGCAAACTGTGACCATCATGCCGACTGTTGAGGAGATTGCGAGAGATCGTAATCCCAATCAGACATTTTCTTCAATATATGGTAACGCGGCATTTGTGTCCCAGTCGAACGCACAACGCACCTCAGGAGCTAAGAGGAAACGGATAAACTACAACATTTCTGCTCTCAGACAGTCGAACGAGCAGGAACAGGACGATCTCGATGGAAACAACGAAGTTGCTGCTACTATCTTGGATCGACAGAGCGCTACAGAGCTGAAAAAGGCCGCAAAGAGATTCGAAGAGCTCGACAGAGAGAACTACAGCGAAGGACATAAGTTTGAGATTCCTAAAAATCTTGGACCCCCTGTGCTCAAGAGGACAGCAACTCCTTCTATTGCAGTGAGAAGAATCCTAAACTCGAAGAAGAACTGGTCCAATTATCTGGATGAGATAGACAAGAACGAGCTAAAACAGTTCCGAAGTCTCGAAATAAAGCCCGGTCAATTCACAACGAAGAAATTATGCACTATCTGTGGCAATACAAGCTTCAGCACCTGTATCAAGTGTGGTGCGAGAGTCTGTTGTCTCAAGTGTAAGACCACTCATAACGAAACGAGATGTACCAACTTTTAAAGAATCAGTCACGCTTTACTAATAAACTTTATTATTCGTTCAGACGGTCGTAAAAAGGTTCCAAACACCTTTCAAATAGCCCACAATCTCATCTCCGCCCAACTTACTTTCACCATACAATCTGTCGACAAACGAGATTGGCACCTCCGCAATGGTGTACCCAAAAGACCTGGCACGCACAACCATCTCCATCTGGAAGACATATCCCTTCGATTTTGTTGCCCCGATGATCCTGGCCAGAGCCTCCTTCTTGTATAGTCTGAATGAACCAGTCACGTCAGAGACATGTGGTCTCAGGACCACGGCAGAAAGGAAATTTGCCCCTCTAGAGATCAACTTACGTTTCAAATCCCAGCCATAAACCCCTCCATCTCCGGCGTATCTGGTGCCGGTGACAATATCGTAATCTTTCTCTTTCTGTTTCTCGATGAATTCCAGAATTGCAGAAGGGTGGTGAGAGAAATCAGCGTCCATAATAATCACAAAGTTACCTGTTGCGTGCTGGAGTCCATGAACGTACGCGGTTCCTAGACCCAACTTTCCTGCTCTTGGTCTCAGCTGGATATGCTCTGGACCGTACACCTTGATGAGTTGTTTGGCCACATCCTGGGTTCCATCAGGAGAATTGTCATCAACAATAATCACCTCCCAAGACAGGTTGGCAGAGTTGAAGTGTTTAGCCAACAAATATGTTATTATAGGCAGGTTTTTTCTCTCATTGTAAGTTGGGAGAATGACCGAATATTTATTTTCACTCATTCTTGTTTTGGTTTCACGGTCTCAACGTTCTGACAAGGCCTAGCTCGGTAAAATACGTGAATAAATCAAGCTTGTAAGAAAACACGTAGTTGAATTTCCTGTCATGATACACAAAAAAATGAGCTCGAGACAAAGGGAAAAAATGGTTTGTTTTTCCGGCAAATCATTTGTTTTTTCTTCTTCAAACACATTGCTGAAGTTATTCTAAAGACAGACTTGATTTGTTCCATTCACTGAAAGTACAATCTCACATCAGTTCTGCACGACTGAAAAATGGCTCATGACGCTCATCTAAGGAAGATTTTCGGTGACACCAAAGCCTCCCAGCTCAACAAGACTAAAGTTCTTCTTGTCGGTGCAGGGGGGGTAGGTTGTGAACTGCTCAAAGACCTCATCATGATGAATTATGGAGAAATACATGTTTTGGATCTGGACACGATCGAGCTTTCTAACCTGAATAGACAGTTTCTATTCAGACAAAAGGATATCAAACAGTCTAAGTCCTTGACTGCGGTGAAAGCCGTGAAGGATTTCAACCACTCAACAAAACTTGTGGCTCATAACGGGAACATTATGGATGCCTCGAAGTTCTCTGTCGCATTCTTCAAACAGTTCAGCATAATTTTCAATGCCCTTGACAATTTGGAGGCAAGATTCTACGTCAACAAAATGGCTCTTTTTACAAAAACCCCCCTAATAGAGAGTGGAACCTCGGGTCTGAAAGGGCAGGTTCAGCCAATATACCCTTATCTCACAGAATGTTTTAACTGTATCCCGAAAGAAAACCCCAAAACCTTCCCTGTCTGCACCATCAGGTCTACTCCTTCCAAGCCGATTCATTGTGTGACATGGGCTAAAAACTTTCTGTTCCCCCAACTTTTTGGTGAAGACAGCTCTGAGCAGGAAAAGCTTAAACCCCAGGACATTGACAGCGATAACAAAGAAGAAATTGATGCTCTTTTGAAAGAAACTAACGAGCTACTAGATCTCAAACGCTTGGTGACCGAGTCCTCTGTCTCCAATACAGATCCTGGTGACGACTACATCTATCAAATTGTAGACAAGATCTTTAAAGAAGACATTGAACGTCTTTTAAGGATCCAGGTTTTATGGAAAACACGGGAGAGACCAGTTCCATTGGACTATGCATCCCTGAAAATGGAATTCTCTGAAACCAACAAACATAATGATCAAGAGATCTGGACTCCAGCAGAGAACTTGCAGGTTTTAATTGCCTCTACAAAGGCTCTCATACAGAGAATAAAAGATGGATTTATTGAGTTCGATAAAGATGATGAAGATACTTTAGATTTCGTGGTTGCTTCAGCGAACTTGAGGTCGCACGTTTTCCAAATACCTATGAAATCGAAATTTGAAGTTAAACAGATCGCAGGTAACATCATTCCTGCTGTCGCAACGACTAACGCCATCATGGCCGGATTCAGCGCCTTGTCATCGTTACATTTCTTCAACGAAACCTTGGAAAAGGCTGTGACGGATTCTAGGATGGTGTATGATTCCAACCAGTCGACAAGATTTGTGAACAGCTCCGAGTTAGCTGCAAAAAATCCAAAATGCTCAGCCTGTTCCGTGACCAGAGGTATTGCATCCGTCGATTTGGCAAGCACAAAGTTATCCGAGTTGAGGGACGCTATAATCGAGAAGTACGGCTACGAAGACGATATTGGAATTGCCGCAGGATCAAAACTTTTGTACGATTACGATTTCGATGACAATATCGATGTGATCTTGGGAAATTTGTGCAAACAGGGTGACGTTTTGTTTATATCTGATTCTGAGGAACAGTTAGACTCTTTGGAGCTATTGTTGGATTCTGCAGATGAGCTCACTTCCAAAATTTCTCTTCCGGAGCTTTCTCTTCCAGCATATCAAAAGCCTTTAGAAAATGGCAATGGCCATGGTGAGGAGGAAAAGGACACTGAAGCTCCTGTTATTTTCGATGAACAAGTAATCAGTTTAGACTCCGACGATGAGACTGCCGAAAGAAAGAGGAAATCAGAATTCCAGGATCAGGAGAATGGTGCCAAGAAACGGAAAGTCGATATTGTCGCAGAAATAGAGGTCTTAGATTGATTCTTGTTTCTGACTGACTGATCAGATCTGAATAACAGTACATGAGGCATTTTCACTTGCTTCTATATTGAACGAAAAGCAGTTTACACAGTCGAATATACATATTAATTCACACAGCACAGAAAAGAGAACTGAATGTCCTGCCATCTAACAATTTCGATGGAAAAGAGCACTTAGCATGATGGGAACTATTTCCTCGTTTTTGAACTAGATCTTGATCGCAGTTTTTTGAACCAATTCTTCTTTTCCGCGTTGGAACCTGACACATCCAACTCCCATCTTGACTCTCTTTCGTCATCGATCGCTTCTTCATCTTCGTTTTGTGCATTGGACAGTGACAACAAGTTGTCATCAATAGAGGAGCTCAATTTTGGGGAACCTATGAAGTTCAGAGGTTTTACCATGTTATGGAGAAAGCCACCAGTACCGTGATTATGTGAGGACTTTTGAGCCCCTGGAGATCCATTTCCAACAACACCAGCAGACTTGGAGATCTTGTCTTCATTGTTGCTTTCAAAGTAGTCAAGTTTTATGGCCGGGAGTTGATCAAGAGGGGTGATTTTTTCAGGAGACAAAGAAGTCACTTTGATTTCATTCTTGGAGGAGACAGAGTTTGGAGCAGAAGCTACTCCTGCGTTTGGACTGGTTTGAGCATTCACCGTAGAAGAAAGAGCCAATCTCGCCAATGGTTTTGACACCTCGTCGTCCTCTGTGTCAAGAGCAGAGTCAGCCTCGTCAGTATTATTTGTGTTTGCGTGATTGGTCTTGGACTTCCCTTTGCTGCTATTCACGCGGAGCATATCTGACGGCGATTGGACTGATGACAATGACTTGCTGTGTTTTCTGGTGAAGTAGGAATTCGGGGGTATAGCCAGGCCAGAAGGCGGAGGGATGGACTGCGAAGCTGTCTTGGTGTTGAGCGATTGGGACTGCGGTGTGATTTCAGATGTTTGGTCTGTTGTGAGAGTCGTGGTCGTCTGTGTAGACTGCTCAGAAGGTTGCTCAGACTGCATTAGAAAATCTGTAGCAATGACTTTTTTGCTGGACGCAGTGGAAGAGGACCAGGCCTGCTGTGCAGCAGGGAGAATTTTGTAGGAATACTCAATCATGAATTCTATGACTAGAGACGATAAAGCGTATTCCTCTGGTGACATGTCGTGATCTGAATGTGATAGTATGGATGGCTGGAAAATAGCAGCTAAATTCTTGGCAGGCATCAGATTCTTTTCGCAATGTGAGTTGAAGATGGCAAGCAGGTCTAGAATGTAGAACAGGAGCTGTCTCTGTAACTCAGGCAGTTTGTCAATAAGCTTCACATACTCCTTGAGGGCCTCTTTTCGTTCCTTTTTGATTCTGTCCTTTCTTGCTTTCTTCTTGAGTCGTTTTTCCTCGTTTGTTTGACCAGCAGTCTCCAGTAACTGATCTTCAGGATCTAGGGCTTCGACTGGTTTCACTGTCTGAGAGTCTCCACTCTGTTCTTGACCCTGTACAGACTCTGTGGCTGCTGTATTTTGGCTTGCAACCAGCTTTTTCTCTTTATCTCGTAGATACTTCACCACAGCCGACTTGGATCGAAGTGGTTCCCTGAACATTTCGTACATGGAAAACGGGATCAGAGGCTCAGGCAAGGACCCCAAGAAACGCCGAAACAAAGATGCAGCATCATGAACGGTGAACCCATCCCAGTCTATTTTGGAACCGTAATTGGGCGGGCTCGAAAATATCAACTGCAACTGCTTGATTCTTTTCGTGGATCCAGCAACACGGAAAATTCCCTCTACTTCAAGTCCATTCTGTTTGAGAAACGACCCACAGAGAGCGACTACCCTTGGAATCCGACCATATCTGATGAGTCCCTCTCCGTCGCTGGAGATGTAGATTTTGGCCTCGGCTACCTTTATGGATTCTTCTAAAGAGCAGCCAAAGACGTTGGAATCTCCAATGTAGTCAAGTTGTCTCTGCTGAATGAACGAGTCCCGACGTTGTTTCAACTTCTCCTGCGATGAGTTGTTCTCAGTGAACGGAGAAGAGGCCCTCACAGTATGTGAGGACCTCGACTTGTAACCTAAAAAGGGTCTTGTTGGAGTAGAAACTGGCGGCAGCAACGACCGCGAGCCTGTGCGAGGCTCCGAGCCCGGAGAAGACGACCCGGTGCTTCCAGATTGTGCCATGTTAACGGCTAATGGGGTTGGCGTCTCCAGCTCTGACTCATTTTTCTTGAACTGTTTCCACCAGCTGGTTAACGAATTCTTGCTGGGAGAAGAAGGCTCCGACATCTCAGAACCACTCGAGTTTCTCTGTATGGCGTTGAATTTGAGTGTGTTTTACTGATTCTCCGTTTCCGACAGGCTCTTGTACAACTAAGATTGGTGATTGACAGCTAAATAACTAACAGAGATTGCTTTTAATGTATTCTAAGCACGGTAAATACAAACAGAACTAATCAAATGCGTAGCGACTTTCGTCGCGTCGATTTCTATTATTAGAAGACACGCAGGGTCTTTCCCAAAGAGGGCAGTTGTAGTCATCTGAAACTGAAAAGAGTTCTGCTGTGGTGTGGCTCTTTTCTCCAAGTTCACCAGTCGACAGTTGCTGTCCCCGCGTTGAGCCCAGCAATAACCAGCCGGCCAGCGGGCTAGATCTTGTGGATCCCCAAAGGTCGCCTACTATTCTTTCGAGTGTGCGCCCCCGGCCTACAGACCAGGAAAAAAAGCCATAACACACCCGTACACACAGAAAGGGAGGCTGAACTTTGAACATCTCTGCACCGACCAAGCCCGGGTGGTTGTGGAAATTTATTTAGGTGGAATAGCAGAAAAGCCAATGACCACAAAGCCCGTTGGTTTGTTATTTTCACACTTAACGTTGCATTCGGGTGGGTTAACAGGCCTTGTAGAATCCCAGAAGATAGACAGGTGAGCACGCAAGAGAATTGAACCACAGTATGAGTTTCAAGGGGATCCAGAAGGCAATTGTGCGGGCTCCGCAAAACATAAGACAGAAGTTCAACATGGGAGAGACAACAGTGGACCCTGTTTACGCAGATGCCGAGAGACGGTTCAAGGAGCTGGAAGACGAGACAAAGAGAATCAGTGATGAGTCAAAACGGTATCACAAGGCAGTCAATGACATGTTGGACCGGCAACTCGGATTCTCGAAGGCAATCGAGGGGATCTTCAAGCCGATCAGCGGAAAGCTCTCGGATCCAAATTCGTCGAAGCCTGAGGGTAATCCAGAGGGTATTGAGGCCTGTGAGCAGTACTCGGATGTGGTGAAGGAGTTAAAGGAGACTCTGAAGCCGGATCTGGAGCTGATTGAGACGAGAATTGTTGCTCCAGCACAGGAACTGCTCAAGATCATCCAGTCGATCAGAAAAATGGCAACCAAGAGAAACCACAAACAGCTCGATCTAGACAGACATCAGAACTCGCTGAAAAAGGCACAGGCAAAGGTGGAGAAAACAGGAAAAGACGAGGAGAAAGTGTACAAATACGAGAGCGATGTTGCCATTGCACAAGAAGAATTTGACTACTACAACGAGATGCTCAAGACAGAATTGCCAATCCTGTTTCAGCTTGAAGCCGAGTTCATCAAGCCTCTGTTTGTGAGCTTGTATTACATGCAGTTGAACGTCTTTTACACGCTGTCGAGCAGAATGGAAGAAATGAAAATTCCATACTTTGATTTGTCTACAGACATCATCGAGGCCTTCAATTACAAGAGAGGAGATGTCGAGCAAAAGGCTGAGGCCATTGGACTCACGCATTTCAAGATCGGTCAGGCCAGATCCAAATTGGAGGCCACCAAGAGAAGATATGGCCACGCCACTGCCGACTCTTCTGAAACCGGTCCTTCATCTCCAACCATTTCTTCCGCATACGGCTCGACGTCTTCGTACGGAGCAGCTCCTGCATACAGCCAAACTCCGGCTTATGGACAGGCTCCAGCTTACACTCAGACTCCTCCGACAACCACATCAACCTATGGATTTTCTGCTGACCAGAAGACCCCATATGGTTATACAGCTGCTGCACCACAGGCCTATGCTTCTCCAACCTCTCTAACGTCTCCAACCTCTCTAACGTCTCCATCCCCAATTCCTGCAGCCCCAGGTGCAGAAACTTGTACCGCTCTTTACGATTACGTTGCTCAGGCCCAAGGAGACCTGAGTTTCACCGCTGGCTCTGTGATTACTATCACTCAAAGAACTGCCGACCAGAACGGCTGGTGGACAGGAACTTTGAACGGAGTCACTGGTGTTTTCCCAGGCAATTATGTTCAGCTGAATTGAGCAGCTCAACAGTTGTTATATACCTATTATTATCCACTTTCTTCACTTCCTCCGGATATCTTATCGTTAATACATTCTCTTTTTGTGTTACCTAATCGCAGAAAGTAAAAAAATGAGGCTGTGCCATTAGCTACGTAGCGCTACAAAAAAGAGACAAAGTGATCCTTCTTTTCATTCAAATGATCCTTCTTTTCAAAGAAGGGGAACAAACAACGGTAAACTGACATTTTCCGGAATGCAGCAACTGAAATCATTCTACAGTTCCACTTTTAGACGACTTGAGCCAGTCGGACGATGGTTGTGGCTCCCGTACGTGGCGCTCAGAGTTCTCTTACAATATACCCACTACATTACCCTCAATGTTTTGTCCTACTCCAAACTGTTTATTTTATATCATTACAATTTGATTCTCATGATCAATGGATCCCAAGAAGATAACCTGACGTTTTCTGAGTCGTGGGAGCAGAAAAAACACTTCAATGTGGTGAGAACTTTCAATAAGAATAGACCTGTTGCCAACGATATAAAAGAGTGGTTCGAGGCACCTACGGATTTCGCAGACTTCAGACAAAAAACATGGAATAGAACAGGATACTACTGGAGCAGGTACGTTGTGCACGTACCTGTTTGTCTTGTGAGAAGAGCAACCTTCACCAAAAGCAACGTCCCCTACATCTACAATCCAAACGATTCTGATCCCGAAGATTTTGGACCACAACAGGACCTGGAGTTGCAGCTGCTGGAAGACGAGACTAGATTTCCAAACAGCGACGCAATCAGAGACTCCAACAAAACATTGGCCCCAAAAGTCAATACCGAGTTCACTCCCAAGACCTACATTTTAAGCTCAGAATCGATCAGACAATCACATCCCACCGGTAAACTAGTTTCTCAAACGGTTCCTTTGAAGTCTTCTCCCATTGTCGAGCTTTTTCAAGCCTCAGCAGAGCAGCCAGTTCCCACTAAAGGTCCCAATCCCACGCCCCCATCCACAACGGCTCCCCCTGCAGAGTACAGCCATGACGAGAGACCCGTCAAGACTTCAGAGTCCGGATCTTCGAATTTTTTTTACAAGATCAAAATCCGGCGGAAACCCAAACAGGTTGATCCCACTTTCGGCAATTACGAACTTGTCAGACAGGCAATCAAGGACTGTTTGCCTAAACCAGGATTCGATGACGGATCCATTGGACCCAACATGGTCAGATTCACCTGGCATTGTTGTGCTCATTACGACCAACAGACAGGAACCGGAGGATCGAACGGAGGAACCATGAGATTTGCACAGGAGTTCAACGATCCTGGAAATACTGGACTGCACACGGCAAAATCTTATCTTGACCAGATCCACGAAAAGTTCCCATGGATCACATTTGCAGACCTTTACACTTTGGGAGGTGCAGTCGCAATCGAGGCAATGGGGGGACCTAAGATTGAATGGAAACCAGGGAGAACCGATTGTCCGGACTCTGGTAAGGTTCCTCCGATGGGCCGGCTGCCTCTTGCTACTTTGGGCACAGACCATATCAGGGAAGTTTTTACAGAACGTCTCGGATTCAATGACCAGGAAACTGTTGCCTTGATAGGTGGTGGTCATACTCTGGGAGGATGTCACGCCAAATTTAGTGGTTTCGATGGTGTCTGGACAGATAATCCGATTTTGTTTGACAACGATTTCTTCAAAGTGCTTCTTGAAGATGACTGGCACCTAGCCAAGGTGAAAAAAACCGGCAACGTGCAGTACTATAACTCCAAAGATAGCTTGATGATGTTGAACACCGATATGGAGTTGACCAGAAACCCGAGCTTATTGAAGTGGGTGAAAATATATGCTAAAGATTCCAACAGGTTTATGGAGGATTTTGCCCGAGCATTTGCCAAGTTGATGGAACTCGGGGTTGTGAGGGATTCTGATGGTATTGCCAGGACCAAAGTTTAAGAAGCTGTGTTCTGAAAATTGTTATTCTTAGCTACAGAACAGACTATGTGTTGCGAAATTTTTGTTGAAATGGAAAAGGGGTATAATAAATTAAGTTAATTGGTGCAAAACAGGTCGAGACCAGTCGTACTGATCAAACTCCCATGAACGTGTTATTATCATCAAGGCCACTGTTGTCATCCAATGCAAGACTTTCTGTGATTGAGGAGCTTGGCAGATTGTTTGTGTCCAGAAGTCCCGACTGCACAAAACTGTTTGCTGCTCCGCTCAATCCTGAATCGTCGTCTCTTGTTGAAGGTCCTCCTAAGAAATCCAACATCATGTGCATTCCTCCTCCTCCAGAATACTCTTCCACGTCCACCGGGAGAACCGAGGAGACGCCTTCGAGAAACCAGACTTTATCTTTCATCTCGTCGGTGAAGTTTCTGAGCAGCTTGTAGTAGCATCTCATGATCCTCATTGCCGAGAGGTCGCAATTGATGAGCAATCCGAGAAACCTTTTATCGAGGAGCGCTGGGAAAGCAAAGACCCTGAGAATGAAGTCCTTTTTGTTTCTCTCCATGTGCAATTTTGCCATGTAGGCCAAGGTTGGAAGGTACGGTGACTGGAAAGAGACCGGAAACATGTCTCTGATCTCGTTGTCGAAGCACTGGATCGATGAGTATTTCATTTTGAGCATGTCTGAGGCGTTGGACGACAAGGATGGGCCGTTTCCAGCAATGTTGGAGAGCTCTCCACTGATGAGATCGTAGCCTATTTCGCCGAGGTCTCCGAGGTCGACCGAGATGAACTTGTAGAAACGTGACTTTTCGCTCAGAGGCCAGACTGCCGTGAGAATGGTGGCAGCTCCCTTGACGTGGAAAATCCATGCCGACGGTGGCAGCGACTTGAGCGACGTGGAGGTCGGCAGCGACGCGTTTGCCAGCGAGTCCATGATCAGAATCAGCGCCGCAGCAACAAGAGCGTCGGTGTTTTCCGGCGACATCTCCAGAACGGCCTCTCTCAGGAGCCGGAGAGCATCTGCTCTGTGGCACGTGACACACTGGTCGAGCCCGCGTTCTGTTCTTGACAGATGGGTAGCACTGATGGCCAGCACCGAATGCATCAGGAATGGGTACTTGAAAGCGAGCATTGGGATGTCCTCGGACCAGATCTTGGAGTCGGAGATGCCGGCTCTGGTGATTGTAGGCCAGACTTTGGTGGTGTAGTGGTACATGAGTCGGAGATCGAGCATGTTGAGGCTCTGGTTGGTCTCGTAGTTGAGAGATTGGGTCGGATCGGTGGACCGAAGGGGTGGAGGCGGCTCACTGATGATATCTGGGGACAGATTTGGTTCCGAGTTGACTGCAGACGGGTGTTCTTGCAGCTGGAAAGGCGAGGTTCCGCTGACTTCGGACGAAAGACCGATCGGAGACCCCATTTCGTGGGCCTCCATCTTGACTCTGGGAGGCGATTTCTCGTCGTCGCCGAGCCCGTACACTCCAGACTCCTCCTTGGGAAACGCCTTGGCCGTGGAAAAGCTCGTGTACACACACTCGATGCCCATTCGGTCACAGTTGTTGCAGATCGGTCGCTGTTCGTCGCACTTGACTCTTCTCTTTTTGCACGTAGCACATCCCTTTCTGCTCTTCTTATGGAACTTGCGCTTGCCGGTGGCGCGTTTGTTGACGCGGAATCCGGAGCTGCTCAACGCCCTGTTGGAGCTGTCGAAGTCCTGGTCCTCGTCTTTCATCGGTACAGGTTCTACGGGCCAAATTGTTGAAATATGGAGCCTCGAAAGAACCAAGCACCAGAAAGTGGTCTCTATTTGTTGAAAATAAGCCGAGACAAACGCGTTTTCTGTCTCCAATCTCTGTGGAGGCTCGCCAAACAGTACACACGGGATAAATTCAAGCTCTGTGCAGCCCACCAAGACCTGACACGCCTCCCTGGACCCGCTCGCCTGTATTTAAAGGTCTTGCTCGTTTATTTCGTTTAGCAACAAACTCGGCCCAGAAGAAAAAAAACATATGGTGTCAGGTGTCGAAAACGAGGCGCAGCTGTCTACTCGAAGAGCTAACCAGAGGTATAATTAGATGGGATAGGGACTATGAACATGGCCCAGAGGGCCGCTATGGTGTATCAAGAGGGTCAATGGCCGTGCGGGTCCTCCTTTGCCGGCTCCGGATCGACCGTGATCATAGTGTCAATTCTCAGAATCGCAATACAGGCCTCGAGAGCAGACTTGAGAGACTTGATCTTGGAAATGGTGGGCTCCAGAACCCCGTTGACAACCTCGTTGACCACCTTTCCCTTGATCAGGTCCAGACCGTAGTATTTGTACGTCTTCCGCTTCACGTCGGCGTCCGAAACCTGCTGCGAAGCAGCATGGTACGACCGCAATTTGGCAATCAGATCTGAAGCGTCCTTGGCCGCATTCACTGCCAGTGTCTTTGGAATGACCAGCAACGCCGACGCAAACTCCGCAATGGCCAGTTGTTCTCTGGAGCCGACTGTGGTGGCGAAGTTTTCCAGATAAATGTTCAAGGCCACCTCCACAGCGCCTCCTCCGGGCACCACATGTCCGCTCTCGAGAGTTCTTTTCACCACGCTCAAGGAATCGTGCAAGGACCTTTCCATCTCGTCCAGAGAGTAGTCGTTGGGTCCTCTCAGAACAATCGAAGACGAGGAATGGGTCTGGGTTCCCTTGATCAGAATACACTCATCGTCAGAGAACTTCTCCTGGGCAACCTCCTCGGCCTGGCCCAGATAGCTCGGCTCAAAGGTCTCCTCGCCTTCGAGATTCGACATGCTGCCAATGAATGTGGCTCCTGTGGCTCTTGCAATTCTCCTCAGGTCCTCCTTCTTGCACCGTCTCACGGCCATCACCTTGGCCTCCACAAACTCTTTCAGACACAGGTCATCGATTCCCTTGGTGGTGAGCACCACGTTGGCTCCGGCATCGATGATCTTTCTGACTCTTTCTAAAACAATGCCGTATTCTCTTTTTCTGATCTCCTCCAGCTGTTCCGGGTCGTCGATATTGATCTGGACACCCATGGCCATCTTGGCTTTCTGTAGATTGATGTCCAGGACAGCGATCTTGGCGCCTGTCACCTTCTTGATCATGGCCTGCGACCCAACAGTGCAGTTCAGAGCATAGCCGTTCACCAGAACAGACTCTGTTGCCGACTTTCCGTGGGCCTTCAGAATATTCACAGCCTTCACCGGATACTTGGTCTCGCCCTTCAAATTGGTGGTCTTCACGGCCAGAAGAGCGTCCACCACCATGTTGCTGAAAAACTCAGAGTCCGAGCCAATGATCTTGGACGACATCGACGTCTTGGCAATGTTGACCAGACTCTCTTTCCCCAGAGCGTCCACCGGCTGCGATAGCACCTCGTTTATGTATCTGATGGACTCCCGCAGAGCAAGTCTGTAGCCTGTGATGATTGTAGTTGGATGGATTTTGTTTCTCACGAGGTCGTTGGCCCTCTTGAGGAGCTCAGAAGCAATAATAACCACCGAGGTGGTTCCGTCTCCCACCTCTCTGTCCTGCTGATGGGCCAGTTCCACCAGGATTTTGCCGGCCGGATGTTGCACGTCCAACAGAGACAGGATCGTGGCCCCATCGTTGGTCACCGTCACGTCTCCAATGTCGTCCACAAGCATCTTGTCCAGCCCAACAGGCCCCAAAGACGACTTCACAACGTTGGCCACCGCCTGAGTGGCCAGCACATTCTGGTTCCGAACGTCGTCTCCGCTCAGCTTCTCGCCGCCTAAGAACAGCGTGTCTGAACGAGCAGTGCTGAACATGTTGGCTGCTGCTTTTTCTCTGCTTTGTACTGCCAATTCCCACCTCAACGGCCGGTTATCCGTCCAGATAAATCGCCTTGGAGCCCTCGATAGCTGGCATCCAGGGCATAACGCGTTGCAGGTGGAAATTTTTTCGCGGCCGGGTAATCATGTGCGACAGACAGGCTGTGATGAGGTATCTGGAGCTCCAGATCCAGCCACCAACGGCCAGGCAGCCGTCTGGCAGCCGTCTGGGGGGCCAGAGAGCCCACGGAGACGTGCACACACGCGTACGGAAGAGGCACGGGCTGAAAAGTGGTATGAATGTTCAGTATAAAAAGGTAAAATAACTGTGGTCAAGACAGTAAAGAGTCCAGCTGCCAGCAGGCCAGTCGGAGAAAAAGTCAGATTAGTCAATAATCAAAACACCCGATCATCGGATAGCACAGATCCAGTCGATCGTCAAATCCCGGCTGCATTAGAGAACAGAAAACGCACCATGAGCAATATGAAAAGCCAGCCAAGAGAAAAACAAATGACAAACTCGTGAAACGGTTGAAATAACACACATGAAAAAGGTTTATGGAAGAAGAGATATTACTGGATGCAATCTAGAGGATGGTACATTTTTTGCTCTTTTTGATGACAGGTGGTTCAAGAGCAGCAACAATGGCTTCGTCAAACACGTTTTTCAATCCGTCTTGGCTCAGGGCCGAACATTCAACGTATTTCACGGCTTTCAGGTCTTTGGCCAGTCGCTCACCTTGCTGTGGGGTAATTGGCTTCTGTCCCTGTCTCATCAGGTTGGTCAGAGCCGTTGGATCGTTTCTCAAATCTATCTGGGTGCCCACAATCAGACATGGGACCTGTGGCGCATGGTGGCTCACCTCGGGGAACCATTTTTCTCTCACGTTATCGAACGACGAAGGAACAACAACAGAGAAACAGATCAGAAACACGTCGGTCTGAGGGTATGACAACGGTCTCAGTCTGTCGTAATCTTCCTGTCCTGCGGTATCAAACAGTCCAACCGTGTAGGGCTCGTCTCCAATCATCACTGTGACAGCGTAGTTATCAAATACAGTGGGAACGTAGTCCTCAGGGAACTTGTTGGTGGTGTACGAGATCAAAAGACATGTCTTTCCAACTGCACCGTCACCAACAACAACACACTTTATGGTCATCATCTTGCTAGTTCCGGTCCTCCAGTTAGTAATTCCGTGTACAACAACCGTGCACAGTCTTTGTGCTCTACCAACAACTGCTTACCTTGAACGTATTTCTATTTTTATAGCCCACTAATCCTTTCAAAGTTTCGTGTACAATGTCGCAAATTGAGGTGCGTAAAAACCACTTAACAGGAACCAAAATCACCAATCAAAGCACACTTCGCAAAAACGAAAAATACACCACACAGATCGCAGTCCGGATGTCCAGTATATCGCTCGAATCGACCGTTGCCTACGTCTGTTCCGTCCGTAACGTGAGCTCTCGGGGATTTTTGTCAGAACAAACATTCTGTCCTGAAGGAAGGAGAGCGAACCAAGTTTTCCATACTACTGGGGCGGGTAACTGTCCGCGACATTTGTTCTGTTGTGGAGATCACAACCGTCCAAAGGACGGAAATGGAGCCGAAGAGACCGCCAGCGGAGCCGGAGAGACCGTCAGACAAACAAGCCAGACACCGCAGTCCCAGATCCATCCGGCTATGTCTGATTTTTCCCGAAACCGACGTCCGTACCACTCCAATTAAATAATCTAGTAATTTTAATTCCACGATCGATATACAATTATTCTTCCTCATCACTCTCGGCCTCTCTGAGCCAATCGATCCACTTAGCAGCCTTGTCTCTCACCTCAGACATCTGCTCACTCTTCTCGGACTCCCACCATTCGTAGATTTTCTCCTCCTTGACGATCTCCACGTCGTAGAGAACAACAAGAACATAGAGCAGAACCAGAGACCGATAGCCGGAGTCTAGAGATAGACACAGCTTCTGAAGAATCAGTAACAGGTCCACTTGATCCTCGTCTTCGAAAACTTGTCTTTCGAACAAAAGAGACCATTTCCGGAAGATTTTGTCCACAGCATCCTTGGCTCCAAGAGTCTGAGTCTCGATAAAGTGGTTGACTCTCTTGATCAAGGCAATGCTTGTGGCCTCTCTCACCTCGTGATAGGTGACATTCATACTCATTCTCAGGGTATTCAATTCAAGCAACGCGGTGTCGATGTCATGGTTGAACTCCATAGCCCGTTCAACAGTAGCAATGGCCTCCTTGTCGAACTCTTCTTCGTCCTCTGACAGATACACAGAAGTGGTGGATTGCGTCCTCTTCTTGCGCTTATGGGAATGCATGATCGTGGTGGACGCCACAGAAACGTCCGAAAGATTCAGATTCGAAAGCTGGTACACAATTCCGTTGTACCCTTGAGTCTGTTCGTCAGCATCATCTGGATCTTCGCACAGAAATCCAACACCGTTGGGACCAACAACCAGAGGATCTCCAACTTGAACCTCTTCAGCCGAAGTTGCTTCTGTCAAATCAGTCTCGTCCTCGTCCTCTTCCGACTCAGACTCGGAAAGTGATATGCTGTCATCCAAAGCTTTGATCCGTGTCTTGACAATCCTTGTATCGTGCGGAACAACAACGTTTTCGTCAATCACAACGTCAAAACCAATCACACATCCCGAACTCAGCACAGCGTTCTTTTTCACCGTGGCATTGGCAGCAACAATTGCATGTTTGACTACACAACCGTCCTCGATTCTGGCTCCTCCCCAAATGTAGGAGTTCTCAATAATGACGTTGTTTCCAATGTGGCAGTTTCTGCCAATCACCGAGGTCTGTAGCTTTGATCCGTCTCCAATAAACGAGTCGGCACCAATCACAACTCGTGACTGGATTTTGCAGGACTCCGACAGCCGAATGTTGTGTTCTTTGTAAATGTGTTTGCTCTCGTAAGTGTAGGTCTGGTCGTCGAGAATGTTTCTCTCGGGAACAATCGGATAACACCATCTTTCTAGGACATCCTGCGAAATCCCGTCATAGGTCTGCCAGCTCTCCACTCTGGCAGCATAGTCCTCTTTGGTGATGTAGGCATAGATGTGTTTTTTCAACAGATCACTGCTCAAAACACCCTTCACATAGTCCGATCTCAACAACTGGTAATCGAAATTTTCCTGGAAAATCGTCGGCACCTGAGGAGAACAGATATCAACGTGACAATCAATGAGATCGTTCCTGATATCGAACTCAGCAACATCTTCAAGCATCTCTGGATCTATATTCACAGAGGTCTTCGAGCCAGTGAAAGGCGGTATGTCCTGGTAATAAAGACATCTGTCTGTGAGCTTGTCAAGAATAAAACACGCAGGCTCGATCCTGGACCTGGCACGATGCAATTCGGACGCTTGTTTCAGAACCATAGTGGCTATATAGTCTCTGTCTGCAGCTTTCCGTTGTCTGTGGACTGCTATGGCCTTGGTGAGGTCCATATTGGTCACAACGTCACCAGAAACCAAAACAAAATCGCCAGTAATCAGTCCCCGGGAGTCGATATCCCTCATGGCATCGCCAACGCTCCGAGACTCAAGAGACATGATGGTCTGGATCTTGGTGAAAGGAGACGAGGGAAGAACCCATTTCGAGCCTTCTATATATTGCAAAACCTGGTCAGCATGCGAACAGCACATCAGATAAACCTCAGACACTTCGGCTTGTGCCAAAAACTCCAGCGTGTACTCGATCAGAGGCACATTAGCCAGTGGTAGAAGACATCTGGGCTTCACCGAGGTCAGAGGCATGAACCTTGTCTGAAACGAGTCGGTCAGCACGATCGCCTGCAACTTCTGTTCCTCGGACGGGATCTTCTTCGTGTTCTTGGACGACATGACGACCTGCGACGCAAACCTGGCTGCTTCCGGTGGACTTGCAAAGGAGAACGGGTCTCTTGTCTGCCATAAACGTGAAAAACGAGGATTCTTCACTGGTCCTGGTGTAGAGATGCACAACGGCTCTGGAATTTTTTTCTCAAATAAAAATATCACGTGATATATAGCATGTGACCTTTTTTCGCTCCGTTGGGGCGTGAATGGTTTGGATCTGTTTCCCAACGGAACACAGACCTTGCTGCGAGGCGTGTGCCTGTTCGCCTGACGCGATTCTGTTTGCCGCAGGTTTTCGAGTGGGCTGTTTCAGCTCGGCTATGGGTGTGGCTGGCCCCACTGAGAACGGGGTGTGGTTTCGGCAAGAGTGGGTCTTGCGGGCAAATGAGGAGGCTGTGCCGGGTGTCGGGCAAGGTGGATGACGTATTTTGCGAGTTTGCGGGGCAGAAAAATAATTGAACCATTTTTTGCCCGAGGTCATCGTAGGGTGCGGATCCGGTGGGCCACGGGGTCTTCGCGCAGCCTTGTGGGCTGTGGTGCGGGTGCGGGTATGGGTTTTACACCAGGCCGCGCGAACTCCGGGACGCCCGTGGGGCGTAAATCATGACTCCCGTACATTTTAGTCATTCATGTGTGATGCATGACAGAATTATACAGTATAAATATGGGTGGATCCGCCATCGACTGAAATTGAGTCTCTATGTTGTTTCTTATCGTTTCTTATCACGAAAGAACACAAATGGACGGAATAGTGTTAGGACACGAGGTTTCGAAGTTATCGCAAGGCCAGGACCAGGCCAAGCCTCTTGATTTTATGGGTCAGCCAGCCAAAGAAAACAGATATTTAGAGCTCTCCAACTCTGTGTGCAGGCCGTTTGTCATTGACGGAGTGTCGCCAATGAGCCCAGAGTTTGTTGCCCAAAGAGATCGAAGCGACAGCGAGATCAGTTTCAAAATCCTATAGAGAGAATCTGGGTCAACAGTTTCTGTTGTAGGCTATTATTGTGCCTGAGGCATAGCCGGGACAAGACTCTTTATATAACCGAAGACCGTATAGGTGGCGTCAATGATTTCATATGCATAAGTGGAGTTCGAATCCAATCATATACCAGGTAATAAACATACACTTATTTTTCGAGATCAAGAATACTATTATTTTTGCCTTTCTATGTACAACAACTATGAACTTGTCTTTGAGCTCCTCATCCAGCTGTCACCTAGAATGCGAGGATGTGAGGCGATGATTAAGATCATGGCAAAGGCAGACAACTTGGAGCCAAGAAAGCATGGCAACAGTCGTGCTCTCATAGATCAAAGGCATACTTGGACTTCTGTCTGAGTTTCTTTCCAAAAAGAACGAACAGAATAGGACAAGCAAGAAGGGCTGTTGAAAACAGACCCAGTAGTAAACCGGCCCAGTTGACACCCATGTTTTCAAACATGAAAGTTGCAAACAGAGGGAACGCGCCGGCAAACGATGCTCTCAAAAATGCATTTGCTGCCATGGCAGAAGCAGCGAACATTAAGTAACTGTCGATGATGTAGTTGAAGCTTGGAATCAAAATCGCCATCAGACCAAATCCAGTGAACAGACCAGAGATGGTAGGCACAATCCAGTGAATAGTCTTGTGGTAATTACCGGTCCAGCAGAACCAGAGAAGACCGATAGGGAAAGCAACACCCCCGTAGATCATAGGAGGCAGTCTAGCCTCCGGAACGGGTTTTCCATTGTTCTTCTCCAGTTGTCTAATATAGTTTTTCTCTGAATATATGCAAAAGCATCCACCCAGCAGCTGGCCCAACACCAGACCGAAATACGGCAGCTCGGCCACTCCCGAAGCCATTCCATAGCCTTCCTGGAACACAATTGGATAAGCGGTCAAGAACAAGTACAGCATACCGTAGATGAAAGAGTTGTAGAGAGTCACAAAGAAAAGAATCGACTCGGTGAACAGCATCCGCAGAGGTCTAGTCAAGTTTTTCTCTGCAATCTCCTTCACACTGAGCTGGAACTCTTCGTGAGGAGCATGGATTCCCCAGTTTCCCTTTCTTCTTTTGATCTGTCTTGCTTTATAAACCAGAAGAATTGGATAGTGTGTCTCGGTCTGGAAAAACACCACCAGAAACAGGGAAGCAGACGACATTATACCGGTGATGAACGATGTCCATCTCCAGCCCAGACTCGAGTTTGCGACAATGAAACCTCCAATGAATGGAGCAAGCAATGGGCCAATAAAAACAGCCATTGCAAACACCACAACTGCAGTTCCTCTTGAACGGTTGCCAAACATGTCGGCAAAAACAGCAGGAGTCACCACCAATGGAGCAGCTCCCAAACATCCAGCGAAGAACCTGCAAATGAGAATAGACTCTAATCTGTCGGAACATGCAACAGCGAAATTGAAAACAGTAAACAAAAACGACGAGAGCATCATCACAGGTCTTCTTCCGTACAGTTCCGACAACGGAGCCCAAAAGATGGGACCTGCTGCGAACCCAAAAACGAATAATGACACACCCAAAGTGGCGACAACATCGGCAACGTGGTATTCGGAGCTGATCTGGGTAATTCCTTGAGAGAAAACCGCAGAGCCGAATGCCATACAGAACGCATCGGAAGCAATAATTCCAGCTTGGTAGACCTTCTTGCTGGTAGGCCAGTTGTGTGGATGGTAGGGGTCATCTGGGCCGTCGAAAGCAACACAGTAGGCGTCCTTGTCGGGCAGCAATGGAGGGTAATCTTTTCCTCCACCCATAAGAGGGATTGGGACTCCTTCCTCCTCCTCTTTGAGCACCTCATTTTCGATCGATTTCGAGTTGGTGAGCACTCTTGAGAGCTGTCTAGAGGCAGAGACGTTCGAGCCAGCAATAGGGTCATCTTTGAGACCCAGAAACTCTTCTCCCGACGACTCTTTTGGCCGGAAATTCGAAGGTCCTTTTTCCAGATCCATGCTCACGGTCTCCATATCCGAAGGTGACGAGTTCAGGACTCTGGTGGTTGTTTCTCCCTGCTGGATGTTTTCTGCTTCCAGAACATCTTCGTCCTGAGAAGCTGCTGTGTGAAACGAGTTTGCAGTGTTGAACGACGACGACACAGAACTTCTGGTATTTGCTCTAGAATATTCACTCATAATCACCAGAAACAAGCTCCGAGAATTCTCGTGCAATAAAATTCTGCGGTCCCGATAGAAACGAATTTAAGAGAGCAAAAACCCTCTTCATTTATACGGCCAGGAGCCTCACATTAATTTCATATAAGTTAATAGTCACCTTCGCGAACCATCAACAAAAAAATCCCCAGCTGACAAACTCTCGGTTACTACCGGCGAAAACGAAGTCGGTCCTCGGGTCTTCTGAAATTCACAACTCTCATTGGACTGTCAGAGACTGTCAGCAATCGGTCAAAGCAACTACCTGCGGGAACGGCTGCGTAACTGCAACTGTCTCGGACCTCGGACTTGCAACGACAGTTCCATTCGATCTGAATTGGCTGGGAGATTCCCCGCTGGACGGGCCGCACAACCCCGGCCTGGTCACTGGCTCCCCCGGGGAATCTCGCCGCTGCAAAATTCTCCGGCCCAGAAAAATAAATCAAGGCTGTGCACGCACGGCTGTATGCAAAGACGGCTCTATCTGCAGCCGTGTCGGCCGAAATCTTACAGCTAATCGCCGATCTCCTATAATAGCGGCCAGACTGGTGGCCACAAGAAAGAAAGCACCAACCGGAAATTATGGGATAGAGAAGCAACCAAACAGAACAACAACCCAAAACAAGAAACAAAAACTTGGGTCGAACCGTTCAGAAAAAAGACGAGTTGCTTCCGAAATTCTACCTCCGAAAAATATCTCTCCCCTCCCACAATAAATCATTGCTCGCCGGCCAATCAGAACCCACAAAATGACGCCTTGACACAGAACACCCAGACATCACGCCTAGTGGCGTCCTCTCCTTAAACACTCCACAGACTCACAGATCACCCTCCTCCCGACCTCGGAGTCACGTGAACTTTTCTCTTTGCGGGCTCGCTCAAAACGCTCAGGGGAAGAAACGCACGAGTTGCCCGCTTACAGATATAAATTAACATCCCTACACCAAAATTGGGCAAATATAAAGATTATTGCTTGTCACGTGACTCAAAAGATATGACACTGGGATGGAGAGTAGGTTTTGTAGGCCATTGAGGGAGCTGTGTCCTGCTGGGGTGTTCAAAGGGACGTCTATTCATTGACGAGAGACAGCTGTTTTCCCTGGCTGAGCTTGACTTCCAAATTTATTGTGTATATTATCAAACCCCGTCTTTTTCCTGGAGATGGACAAAATGTGCGCTGCACAGTAATGGACAAGTATAAATAACGCAACCAAGGTCTGAAACCGGTTGTTGGGTTGTTTCTTTCGCTTCTCTGTCCAGAAACATTACAACAATGTCCACTTTTAAGTATTTGTACTGCTTGAAATGTACTTGAACCGTACTAACCTACTCAGATCTGAAAAAACCTTGCTTTTGAATATCGGATCTAAGATCCCCTCTGTTGGTCTTGGAACATGGCAATCCTCCGACGAAGAGGTGTACACAGCAACCTTGACTGCTTTGGAGGCCGGATATAGACACATTGATACGGCTAGAGCTTACAATAACGAGGCTGCCATTGGAAAAGCACTCAACGATTTCATCAAAGAGTCAGGAGTTGCAAGATCAGAGATCTTTCTCACCACCAAATTGTGGCCTTCTGAAGCTGCAGATCCCGAAGCTGCATTGAAGCAATCTTTGGAAAGATTACAACAGCAGTATGTCGATCTCTACTTGATCCATTGGCCAGTGACTCTGGCCCAGAATAAAGGATTCATGCCATTGAACGAGGACGGTTCTAGAGCCCTGCTTCCTTGGGACGAATGGAATTACGTCGACACCTACAAAGCAATGCACAAATTGGTTGAAAAGAAACTCACTAAGGCAATCGGTGTTTCCAATTTCTCTATCAAGAACCTGGAAACCTTGTTTGCAGACAAAGATGTCACGATTGTTCCAGCTGCCAACCAAGTGGAATTGCATCCATTTTTGCCCCAGCACGAGCTCATCAAGTACTGCAAGTCCAAATCCATTGTGGTGGAAGCCTACTCTCCATTGGGTTCTGAAGGAGCCCCTCTTTTGAAAAATGAGACTCTTATCGCTTTGGGCGAAAAGTACAAGGTTTCGCCAGCTACCATTGCAATCAGTTGGGCCGTTGCAAGAGACACTGTTGTTCTACCAAAGTCGGTCACCAAAGCCAGAGTGGAATCAAACCTCCAAATTGTTGATTTGTCGAAGGAAGATGTCCACACTGTCGATGAAATCCACAAGACTTTCTCTAAAAGATACATCTCTCCTAAATGGGGTGTCCCGCTTTTTGAATAACGGGAATGTCAATTAGACTTTTATTATAAACTTGAATATCTCAAAGATCTTCACTCACTTGTTCACGTAACTTTCTGGTCTCTGACTTGCGGACCTTGAGAAACTGGTCCACTTGCTGTTTGGCATTCCCTTGATTGCTTAGAAAATTGTTGTAAAACTCGATGCCTTGTTTCAAATTCCCCACAACTTCAAGATATCCTTTCATTGTATCCTGAAGTACTTTCAGTGCCTTTTCCCGTTTTCTAGAGGACCTCAGCGTTTGCTTCAATGTTTGGCATGATGAGTAAATGCTCTCGATTTCCAAATTAATGTTGGTTTGTGTCTGCTCACTGGTCACAAGATAGGTGAGTTCATCGTCAAAATTTTGTAGTTCACGATCAAGAATAAACTCCAATTCTTGTTCCTTGACTTCTGTCCTTTTTTCGTTCTGGTCAGAGGTATTTCGATAGTACGACATTACTTGTGGTAAGATTTGTAGCTCATTGAACTTTGCTTCTATCTTACTCAAGAAGGCTTCTCTTTCGTTTTTGAGAGCTTCTAGTTGCTTGACTTTTTCGTGGAGCTTAAAAATGGTGCTTTTCAACTCGACGTTGAGTTCTAACACCTCTGCTTTTGGAATGAAATCTCTGATCGACTCCTCGCTTTCATATACTTTTAGAAAAGGCTTCAAATCTTTAATTTGTTGAAAAATAATATTATCTCCACAGTCCGACTCCTTGAGATATGTTTCCAATTTGTCTAGAACAACAACACAATCTTTTGCTGCTTCATTGAAATCTGTCAAGGTCCATCTTAAAGGACCGCATATCTCTTTTAAATTTTCGTCTGATGATTTCACTAGACTCAACTCTTCCCAGGTATTTTCCAAACTAGAACGGGCTTTCAACTTGAGTTGCTTCAGCTCTTTTTCAAGAGTTGACAGGTACACCTCAGAGTTTAATTTCTTTAGTTGGCGATAATTATCTAAAATGGAGTTTGGCGTTGACTGTGGTTTCAAAAATGCATCCAGTTGGGGGACAAGGTTTAGGTCATATAGATATTTGTCGATTTTGTCGTTCAGCTCTTTCAAAGGCTTTTTAAAATTCATTGTGAAGTAGTTTTCTGCTCTTTCTTTGAAAGAACTGGCAATTTGTATAATAACATAAGGAACCAAACTTGAGAATAATGGACTTCCATAGTCGTCTGTGCTTTTTAAGGCATTTAATGGGGAATTAAGGGCATCCAAAATGTACGGCTTCACCATTGACACCTTTGGAAGCTTTGGAGCTTGGTCAAATGCAGGGACAGGCTGCAAATATATTAGGTCGTTTTCTCTTTCAGCTTTTCTGAGCTTTTCTCGCACTGCTCTCTCGAGTGTCAAAAGGTCATCTGTTATTGGTTCGTCTGTTAATTTGAAAGCCCTTGCTTTTTTGACGACTTCGTTGGAATTACGGAGAAAACAGACTTCATCTCCAAAAGAGTTTGAAATCTCACAAACCAAGGAATATCGGTAATACGCTGAGGCCTCAAAGGCTAGCTGTTTGACATTGAGATAATTGTTCCAGTATTTTGTGAAGCAGACGGTTTTTTTTGAATGAAACAATGCATGGGAGTAGAATTCGGAGGCCTGGAGCGAAAGCTTCGAGATAACGGCATCTTTGAAGTTTCCCTTCATTGCAAGGGCCCAGAAAGTTTCCTGGGCCTGGGCTAACATCAAAAATTTTAGCGATTTCAGTGTGTCTGGTCGCAGCTCCAAAGGTATGTCCACCAAGTGTGGCAATATAGCGGACTCCAACACCTCAAAGCAGCCGGCAGCATGTTGGAAATATATACAGGAAGATTTGAGACCATCTTCTTTTGTTGGATTTTCCACAGACAATGCCAGTCTTGAATAACTGGAGCCCAGTTGATAGAGCACGTTGGCCCTTTCGTACACCAGCGACTTGAAAGTGAACGGCCCATCGACTCTAACACCGAGGGTGCCGTACCAGGACGAAGTGAGTGAGTCGTCAAGAAATTTCTGTTCCAGTGCTGCCAGCTGTACATAGTAGCGTTTGAGTACTGATAGCGATTCCAAAGAGGGCTGTGGATCCTCAACTCCTTTGCGTAGATTGTGGATTTCTCGCAGACTGGCGTCGAACAGGGAAGATGGCTGGAAAAAGTCTTTTTCTATGACTGTTTTCAGCTGAGTGTACACATCGACATGATCAGTCTTTCGCGGAGGTATGCTGAGAAACTTGGAAACCATATCGATCAATGGTAGCAACAGAAAGGCCAGTGCTTGAAAGCCACTCACAAGATAATTCATGACATAAACATGTTTACAAACAGATTTGATAAAGCCGCTCGAGCACAGCCGCGGTTCTGGAGGTGTACGGATCAGGGCTTGCGGACGGTGTTGGGAGTCGCGGTGCGGTCGACGGCGCGCGACGTCTGCTAAAGGAGTCGTTCAGAGGAGATTCTGAAGGGAGGAAAAACGTCAGGGGCGGGTTAAGCCCCGGCTCGAGGCTTGTGTTTTGGGTTCGAGATCCGCGTTGCACAGGGGGACGAAAACAAGATTTGTGGGAGGATTCTGACGCAGAAGGGTTTTCTGCGAACATGAGCAGAAAGATGATTTTCTGTGGAGTCTTTTTCGGTGTGACTAGTGTAGGTACACTGTATTCTGTATTCGCTACGGCTGACTGCGGACTGCTCAGTTTCCCGATCCTGGTTGGCTGCAGTGACAGGCCAATTAGATTTCCTAATGCGAGCAGTATTTTGTGATTGGCAGTCTGCACTTCATTAGCGGGCCAGACCGCATGCACTCTACGGCGCACGGCAGGTGTGGTAGCGGCTCTGGCCGAGAAAAAAAAAATAGGCTTTGGGTGGGAAAAAATTTTGTGGGAGGACCGTCGGCGGGGAAGACGAGGAAATAAAAGTGTTAGGGAGATGGACGAGCGAGGTCGCAAAAAAAGATCCACAACATGAAACGTTTTATCGCAGGGTTATTGCCAGCCCAAGGAGGCCAGGAGGCCAGATTTCTGAGACAGACAGACGTCAGAACGAGGGAGAGCGAGACCTGGGCCGCAGGACAAAGCGGGTTTGTCTCTGGCCGGAACTTTTCCTCTAGGAAAAAAGAGGCGGAATTACTCACGTAATCGGTAAACAGAGTTCACAATAAGTAAACAATCCTGTGTTGTGCACGTATATTAGATGCGTTGCCTAGAGGGAGAACGGGGGAATCAGGGGGAATCAGGGGATATCCAAAGGAGACATCGGCAAAGGAGACATCGGCAAAGGAGACATCGGCAAAGGAGACATCGGCAAAGGTGGAGGTCGAAGCCCCTCATGCAGTTCTGATTAGAACGATTTGTCTCAAAAAAATGTCGCTTTTGCAATGAAACAGTGTTGCAATTGTGTCTTCTGACCTGTAAACCGGTCCTCCTTATTGGAGGCAACATTCTAGATCTCTGTTTGTCTTGTTTCTGACTCGGGAAATATTCTCAGTTATCGTTTCTTCTTCTAAATAAACATTGTATCCATGGCAGATTTGAAGAGTCAACAATAACGCGAACAATAAAAACAACATGCGATGCATGAAAAAAGAAAAGAAAATGAAGTCCTTTGGCAAGATCAACACTGCGCCAGGGTACCGAGAAAAGTTTTCATGCGACCGCAGCTGTGTTTGCCGTGGGGATCCCCTGTGTTTGCTTCGAGAGCGCCTCTGGCGGAGGTTTCCCCCGACCGCCCTTTCTCAAACATGACAAGTAAAACTTTGCAACCTATATAATTGGGACAAGATCTGCTCCCACCGATTTTTAGTGGATCACAGTACCTTCTTCCTTATTGCAGCCCGATCGATTAAAAGCTGTTTGTTAGTGACCTTATCCAACATACTTTCATAGTATATCACATTCCTTCTGTCACTATTTCCATTCTTTTAAGTCTTTCTTTATACTTTCCTGTCATTCATTATGAAATACTCCCAAGTTTTGTCGGGCCTTGCCCTTTCTGCCACAGCTTTTGCTGCTCCATTGGCTGTTCACAATCATCACCAACACAAGAGAGAAGCTGCAGTGGTCTACGTCACCGAAACAGTGGTTGTCGATCAGAACGGTAACTACGTCACTTCTGCCACTGTCGAGGCCTCTTTGTCCACCGCTGCCACCTCTACTGCTGCCAACACCGAGGCTACTACCACCTCATCTTCCTCTTCCACTGAAGCCACCACTACTTCATCTTCGTCATCTTCTGCCGAAGAAACCACCTCCGCTTCTTCAACATCGACCTCCTCCTCTTCAGAATCCACTTCAACCTCCTCCTCATCCTCTAGCGATATCGACGGTGATCTGTCCGACTTCTCTGACCCAACTGAGACTTTCACCGACGGAACCGTCAAGTGTTCTGAGTTCCCATCTGGCCAGGGTGTGATTTCGCTCGACTGGTTGGACTACGGTGGATGGGCCTCTGTCATGAACTTTGATGGTGACACCTCCGACTCGTGTGAAGACGGTTACTACTGCTCTTACGCTTGCCAAGCTGGTATGTCCAAATCCCAATATCCTTCCAGTCAACCTTCCAGTGGTATCTCCATTGGTGGTCTTTACTGTAAAGATGGTTACCTTTACAAGACCAACAGTGACTCTGACTACCTCTGTGAGTGGGGCAAGGATACCGGTTCCGTTAAGAGTGAAGTTTCTGACTCTATTGCTTTGTGCAGAACCGATTACCCAGGTTCTGAAAACATGGTTGTCCCAACCCTGTTGACTGCAGGTGGTTCTAAGCCATTGAGTGTTGTTGACGAAGACACCTACTTTGAGTGGGAAGGTGGAAAGACCTCTGCTCAATACTACGTGAACAAGGCTGGTGTTTCTGTCGAGGACGGATGTATCTGGGGTACCTCCGGCTCTGGTGTCGGTAACTGGGCTCCACTTGTTGTGGGTGCTGGTTACACTGACGGTTACACCTATCTGTCGCTGATTCCTAACCCTAACAACAGCGATGCTCCAAACTACAGTGTCAAAATCGAGGCCGCAGATGACTCGACAATCAATGGTGAGTGTTCTTACATCGATGGCTCCTTCAGTGGAGACTCTACCGATGGATGTACTGTCACTGTGACCTCCGGATCCGCTGTCATCAAGTTCTACTAAGTTTTGATTGATTTTTTCAAGAAAAACTGAGAAACCTACGAAATGTCACAGCTAGTGATACCTACTTTTTATTGCTGTGGAATTTTGGAACTTGTTTTTGCTTAGCCGTTCGGCTTGTACTTCCAAGTCTGTCTTTACAAAAATTTGATCATTTTTCTTGGTTTGGTTTCCGCTTTTATTGCTTCTTCAGATTTGGTCTTTCTAAACTAGTTGGTTCTTGATTGTGTATGATTTCAAATGGAAATTAAGGTTTATCTTTAATTCCCGTGTGTTGCACTTGCTGAGTATCCAATTACCGTTAGCTTTGTCGTGTTTCAAGTTTTGCAAAGCTAATATATAGCTTCTGTTAATCATATACTTTCTTTGCTTAACAATAAAGCTTTGTTTGTTTCCAACTTTAGAGACCAGATCGAGCCCCTTTGGTAGAAACAGACTTGTTACTGCTTCGTGCACTACCCTTGACACTCCCAAAAGGTTTTCGCACTAGAAAGGATTTACGGTGATGTAAGGATGTTTACCCCATTTTCAGATAAGAATTTGAGAGGATTGCGGCATTTGGAATTACCTTAATAAGTAAAGGGCAAAATGACCAGACAAAAAGCGTTATATAAAATAGATAAAAAGGATCTTTAAGAAGAACAAACAAAAGTGATTGTCATTGTGTATTCAAGCCTACTAAGATTCACACAGGATGTCTTTCGGTTTCCCCAGACAAAATGGAGGTTCTGAATACCCGCAATTGAATAATTATCCAACGTTCAAGCCAGTCGACTCTATCTATGAGGACAGATTGCGTCAATTCATTGACACTGGTGGCAAGTACAAAGACCTCATGTTGCCGAAATTTTATGTGAAACACAGAATTGACACAGGTAAACCTTCGGAAGATGTACAATATGCCGAAACTGGTTACATCGGGCTGAAACATTGGAGCGCTCCTGGTTTGAGCAAGCCGCTTTTCCATGAAGTGATTCCTTCCAAGCTTGATGAGTTCAGCAAGACCAAAAAGGGAGACAGTTTTGGACCTGCGTGGTCTTCTCATTGGTTTCAAATTACGTTCAAGGTTCCAGAGTCGTGGGCTGATGAAAAGAATGTGGTTTTGAACTGGGATGCGGCCAGTGAAGGACTTGTTTTCGACAAAACTGGACACCCATTACAGGGTCTAACTGGTGATGGCGAAAGAACAGAGTTTATCATTCCAAAGGAATGGTATGAAAATGGAGAAGAGAATGTATTTTATCTTGAAATGGGGTGCAACGGTATGTTCGGAAGCACCAGAGAATCGTACAAGTTGGTTTCTGCTGACCTGGTGGTATTGAATTACGAGGCCAGAGCACTATATTATGATTTCTGGATGATTGGTGACTCTGCAAGAGAGCTCAATGGCCCTCAAAAACACAAGGCTAGAGAGGTTGCCAATCGTATCATGAACATTTTTGACGAAACTGACGAATCAAGCATTTCGAAATGCAGACAAATTTCCAAGGAGTATCTTGGTCCCCATGTCGATTTGGAAAACGTGTATGAAAAGGAGATGAACAAGTTCAGCTCTGTTTATGCCATCGGTAATTGTCACATTGATACCGCCTGGCTTTGGGACTTTGCTACCACGAAGACTAAGATACCAAGAAGCTGGTCTTCACAGCTGAGATTGATAGAAAGGTATCCGGAGTATATTTTTGTGGCCTCTGCCGCTCAACATTTCAAATGGCTGATTGATTATTACCCTGATTTGTACAAGGAAATCAAAAAGTACGTTTTGCAAGGCAGATTCATCCCCGTTGGAGGATCATGGGTTGAGAACGACACCAACCTTCCAAGCGGAGAGGGACTTGTTAGACAGTTCTTGTTGGGCCAACGTTACTTTCAAAATTTGTTCGGATTCAAAAGTGATACTTACTGGCTTCCAGACTCCTTTGGATACTCCAGTCAGATTCCCCAGTTGTGTCGACTTGCAGGAATGCCAAACTTTCTTACTCAAAAGCTTTCATGGAACAATATAAACACATTTCCTCAAAACAGTTTCAATTGGGTCGGTATTGACTCCTCACAAGTGTTGGTCCATATGCCTCCTGACAACACCTACACTGCTCCTGCCAACTTTGGTGATGTGAAGCGGTCAATCTTGGGTCACAAGAACTTGTATAACGATCAGAAAGGAATGCTTCTTTACGGTAAGGGAGATGGTGGTGGTGGTCCGACAGACGAAATGATTGAAAAACTGAGAAGAATCAGAGGTTTAGCCGACACTGTGGGTGGTGAAATGCCTACTGTTCATGTGGGTTCTACTGTCACTGAGTTTTTCAACAAGTTGAGGGAGGATACAAAAAACGCATCGACATTACCATCCTGGAGAGGTGAGCTTTATTTGGAATTCCACAGAGGAACTTATACTACTCAGGCAAAGGTCAAGAATTACATGAGAACCTCAGAAATGTTGATACGTGATTTGGAATTTCTTGCAACTAGGGCTTCCATTGAGTTGCCTGATTTCAAGTACCCTCATTTCGAAATTGACAGATTGTGGCAAGACATTTGTCTGTGCCAGTTTCATGACGTTCTGCCCGGTTCGTGCATTGAAAAAGTTTACACTAATGAGGTTTGGCCAATTCTAAGTAAGGTGATTGAGGCTGAATATGCTTTGATTGACAAGATTCTAGGCTTATTCGAAGCCACAGCTATTGATGGCTCCCGAGGAGAAGTCTTCAAGCTCAATACCTTCCCATGGGAGAGATTTGAAGTTTTGAAGGTACAAGAGAATGATGTAAAGCTATGCGGTTTGACTAAACACTCTCAAAGTGGCAAATATGTTGCTTTCAAATCTGAGTCGGAGGGAACGACCAGCATAATGAGACCGATCCTGGAGCCAAGCACTGCCATCAAATATCCATCTAAGATTAAGCATGCGGATGATTTGTATGTGCTGGAAAACGGGAAGTTGAAGGCAGAGATCAATTCTAACGGTGTGATAGTCAGCTTGATTGATTTGACTAAAAATCGTGAAATCATCACCACTAGCTTGAAAGGTGGAAATCAGTATGTTTTGTTTTCAGACACCCCATTGAATTTCCAAGCCTGGGACACTGAGATGTTTGCTCAAGACAAGTACAAATACATTGAGGCATCGAGCAGTGTTGAGATTGTGGAAAATGGTCCATTAGTTTCATCTCTGAAAGTGGAGCATCAGTTGACCCCAGCTAGCAAAATTTCCACTGTGATTTCATTGAACGGACTCACGTCGTTGTCGGATAAGGCATTGCTGACTTTTGAGAGTTCTGTTGATTGGCATGAGACGTACAAGTTCTTGAAAGTGCAGTTCCCGGTCAACATCAACAATGATTTTGCAAGTTATGAGACACAGTTTGGTATTACCAAACGTCCTACCCATTTCAACACTTCCTGGGACAGTGCCAAGTTTGAGGTTTGTTCACATAAATTCATGGACTACTCAGGCTACAATTACGGAGTGTCGATTTTGAACAACAACAAGTACGGTGGCTCCATTCACGGCAGTCTCATCACTCTCTCACTGCTGAGAGCACCAAAGTACCCGGACGAACATGCAGACATAGGACATCATTCTTTCAAGTATGCTATTTTGGCCCATGATGGACCTCTTGGACATGAAACTGTGAGAGCAGCGTGGGAGTTTAACGACCGTATCGACGCAATTTATTCTTCCCCGAAGGATGTTGGTCTTTTGAGAGCAGACTCTGAGCTGGTCACTATCAAAGGGGACAAAAACTTGGTTTTGTCGAACGTCAAACGTGGGGAAGATGATGCAGGTCTGGACAGTAAAGACCTGAATGTGAACCTTCCAAAGAAATATGAGGGCTCGAAAACGTTGGTCTTGAGAGTTTATGAGTCTCTTGGAGGATCTTCAACGGCTGTGATCCGGATTGGTTTACCTATTTCTCGAGTTTTCAAAGTGAACATCTTGGAGGAAGAGCTCGAGGAAGTTAAATTAGACAATGAAAGACAGTTCTCCATAGAGTCCCGAGCCTTTGAGATTTCCACCTACAAGGTAATACTGAGGTAGATCTGTTGGTTGAGAATGATGCAAATGTTGGGATTTTCTTTGGCTTTTGTGGTTTTTGTGATTTGTACGTTATCTATGATCTAAAGTTTTTACGTTTGAAAAAAAAGTTCTGATGAAGCTAGCGAAATGAGCTTAACGAGGTAGAACTTACTGGTTAGGATGTCGATAAGAAGAGTATATGTTTGGATCGAGTCTTCTATGTTGGACTGATGAACGAGTTGGATATCAAAGTACAAGCACGATACTTCAAACGATGTCTCGGAGTTCTGCCCTCGAAATATGAGGCCGAGGATTCTAACAAATTGACCTTGATCTATCTCTGTTTGTCTGGACTGGATCTTTTGGGCTCATTAGAAGAGTTTGTGTCTGATCAGCAACGACATGAGTGTATTGATTGGATCTACTCGCATGTAGTCGAGACTGATTCTTATTTTGGTTTCAGAGGGTCGGAAATATACGAAGAAACAGGCAGTTACGATCTTCCAAATCTCGCCTCGACGTGTTTTGCACTACAAATTCTGCTCATTCTGTCTGATGATCTTTCCCGTGTTGAATGCAGGAAACTCATGCGCTATGTTTCCAAATGTCAGCGACCTGATGGCTCGTTCTGTCCTTTTCTGGACAAAAAAGACTGTCCTTTTGGAGACGAGGACGTAAGATACTGTATGTTTGCAGCCACGATTCGCAAGATCTTGAAATGGCAGGACTCTGAAAATGATCTAGATACAAAGAGACTATCAGACTACATCAGGTCGACTGTTTCGTTTGATGGAGGCCTGTCGATGTCTCGGAAAGCTGAGTCTCATGCTGGTTTGACTTTTTGCGGGCTGGACGCTCTGGCACTCACTGAGCAACTACAGGACTTTGATTGGACCGAGACTGTTGACTTTCTTGTTCATCGTCAGGTTCACTTCGATCAGTTCAATTCAGACGAGTTGGATGCCAACGATCATGCCGATATAAATGACAACGGTGGCTTTAATGGCCGGTTGAACAAATACGCAGACACCTGCTACGCATTCTGGTGTATTGGGGCACTTGGTCTTCTGGGCCACGTTGATCTGGTGGACAAGGAAGCTGTGAAACAGTATTTATTGACCCAGACCATGTCGAATCTCTTGGGAGGGTTCTGTAAGACCAACGATCCGGACGAAACATCGGATCCTCTGCATTCTTTTCTGGGTTTGGCCACCCTGAGCATTGTGGGACATCCTTCTGTGCAGCCACTGAATATTCCTTTGGTGATATCGACAAGAGCAGCTGTCCATTGGGAGAGTTTATGAGATATTCTATTTACAATGTATAACGGTAAGGCTGTTTGGGGTTCACAGCTTGATGATCTCCTCATAGATAGCCCAGGCGATTGCAGCACTCAAGGCCTTTCTGGCTATTCTGAGTCCGACTCCGTCAAAGAGCCTGAGCCAGTGTTCTGCAGCCAGCTGGCGTGAGGTGCTTGCAAAGGTGGTATATTTTCCTGGGTTCAATTGCATATTGGTCTTGATTGTGTCGAAGGGAGCAGTGATTATGGTTGCCACACATGCAGCGGACATCGCAGACGACGAATTGACCAGTGTGGACTGTGTGGTGTTCAAAAGATGGTTGGAACCAGAGTTTTGTGGGACGGCCGTGGTCACGTGGAAAACGGCAGGCAAAAGGGCCTTGAACTTCTCATAGAACAACACATACAGTCCTGCGTAGGGTGAGTCCCGCAGACAGGTGGCTCCAAACCCCCGGAAAAACCCGGCAATGTGCTCACTTCTGTACATCTGAACACATGCCTCCCGCAAGGAACGATATTGGTACAAATCAGACTCGAAACGGACTTTAAGCACGGTGATTGGCATTGTGATGAACCCAACTAGACCCCTTGTCACCATTCCTGCCACCAGGTCCTCTGTTGGAGACAATCTCGGGAGCTTTGACGACGAGAGAGAAAGAGAAAGCTGGCTATGTTTCATGGAAGAGATGCTACTTCGAACCGCATTCAAAGAGGTAAGATACAACGCACTTCCCACCGAAGTTCGGAGGGCACTGGGCAATGTCCCTCGCCAGAGATGTTTCACCGACCCGACGTTGGCAAAAACCGTCTTTATAGAGCTCGAGCTGGTCTGCTGGAGCCGGGTCTTGAGCAAATCAAGCGGTTGTAGGGTCACTGCCGAGGTCAATCCACCAGTGAAGCCAGCCACCAAATGACGGGTGGTTTTCCTGTCATTTGCCATTCTCCAGGGTCCCGAAAATGTGCAACTTCCTGAGATGGCCACCTGTGGTTATTGTCTGTCGAAACAAGAACGGAATCTGATTCTCTGGACCTTTGCTCCTTGCTCTCATTCAGCTCTCCCGGGGTAAAAAATTCGCAGCCGGCCCAGAAAAGAAGGCTACACCGCCCGAACATGATTGCTACGCTACACAGAGATATTGAAACCAAAAACCATCACGAAATCTGAGATTCAATCCAAACAACACACAGAAATGCAGCATTCTAACAAACTGCAAAACCAGACAAATACTTGAGCAAAATAAAAGACTTCAGAAACCGCCAAAACCTCCGCCTCCAAATCCGCCACCACCAAATCCACCGTCGAATCCTCCTCCTCCAAAGCCGCCTCCAAAGCCGCCATCAAATCCTCCTGGACCACCCGGAGGAGGCATTCCCATACCTCCCATGCCCATTCCTCCGTGGTGGTCAAACATCGAGCCTAGCAACAATCCACCCAAAGCACCGGCCGCAAGACCTCCTCCCAAGCCACCAAACCGGCTTGTTCTTCCCTGTTGTTGCTGCTGCTGCTGCGCAACAGGTTGTTGTTGGTAGACTGGCTGTTGGTAAACCGGCTGCTGCTGTTGCTGCTGGTAGACAGGTTGTTGGGTGTTGTTGTACCTCTGTTGCTGCGAATTGTTTGCTTGCTGTGATTGCTGGTTGGCCTTCTCGGAGGTCTTTTCGGACTCGGAATACGGTGGAGGAGCCTCCTCTGCTCCCAAAACAGTGCCCTGTGGAGCCTCCCATTGGGAGGCGTTTGTAGCTTGATTCACATAGAACCACTCTGATAGATAGTTAGTACAATTCCACATCTCCAAAGGTTCCGCAATTCTACTCACCGTTATATTGATCATCCCAAACAGCAACCCAGCCATTGGGAACTCTAGGTTTGTTGTTTTTGTCGCCCATCTTAGCCTGAGACAAAGATTGTAGTTGGAAAACAGTAACCGAATTGTCCAGTTGCACAAATTTGATCTATGAGATTCGATGGGTTTGCTTTATACCTGGGCTGCGCCACCGGAGAAGAATCACGCCGTGCCACCAGCACTGGGGCGTAGCTGGCCAATTGTGTGACCGCGAGCTGTGGAGCAAACCAGCAGACCGGGTAACCTCACTTCCTGCAAACCGGCTCGCTCCCTTCGATGAGCCGCTTGGGCTCATCAGGAAAAACGCGGTAGGGCCGTGATGCAGATGAATAGATAACACATGCAAAACGCGTCTAATTATGACATTTGCGGAAAGGATTTTTTGTCTTGTTCTTTGTCTCTTGTTTTTCCTTGTCTCTTGTTTGATCTTTTGTTCCGCTGTTCTTTTGCCCCTGTTACTAAGAAGACTGCTACGGTATCAATATTGGTCTAGCGATATATAAACGTAAAGAGAAGGGTTTAAATGAGATCAATGAAATCAAAGATCCCAGGTGAGACAAAGAAGAATTGAAATGGGAAACACATGGTATCAAGTGGTTCATAGAAGTTCCAGAGGGAAACGGTTAGACCCATGTCGTCAAATAAGAAGAAGTGTCATCAGCGACAAAACATCTATCAGGGTATTGAGCGAAACTGAAAGGAACGAGCCCGATCCTTCATAGATCGTGGCAGAAGGAGTTCCCGCGGATGAGCTTCCAGTTGTGCCGGTAGATATAGTCGAGAAGGCGAGAGTCGACGAGGAAAGACTCGTCGATTCGTAGGAATTAGCGTTGGAGCCGGTCTGGGATTCAGCAGCTGACTCAGCCGAAGGAGAAGTGTGTTCAGCGTTGGCACTCGATCCCGAGGTCGATGAAGTTGCTGCTTCGACACCTGTGGATGTCTCAGATTGTGACACACCCTGGCTAACAGATGATGTTGGATGAGATTCTCCGCTTGAGATACTGGAAGATCCGTTTATTGAAGTTGCGTCAATAGTGTGATCTGAGCTAGTATGGTCTCGAGTAAGGCTCTCTAAAGTGGCGGAAACTTGGGTAGGTGTTGTTCCGGTGCCTGGATCCTGGGTACTAGAGTTGTCTTTGCCAGTTGCTGTGTTGCTTGAAGTTTCAGTGGACGAAGTGGATGTTGCTGTACTTCCTGAACTTTCTGAAGACTCGGTGTTCGAGGAGCCTGTGCTCGAGGAGCCTTTGCCAGCTGATTCTGTACCAGTTGTCGAGTTGTCTGAAGTTTCAGTGGCCGAGGTGGTTGTCGCTGTGCTTCCTGAACTCTCTGAAGATTTGGTGCTTGAAACGGTATTAATGGTTGCCGGATCAGACAACGATTTTGCTGAAGTTGGATAGCTTGTCACTGAAGTCTGGGTTGGGATAATTGAGTTTTCAGATCCGGTTCCTCCGTCTGAAGACGTGCTGCTTTGAGCTTGGGAGCTCGAAGTTGTGATTGTGCTCAAATCACTGCCGGTCTCACTCTTGCTAGAATTAATGGAAGACTGTGAAGACGATATACCACTTGTTGGATTAACTTCCGCGACTGAGGAAGCCTCCGATGAAGTATTTGAGCTTCCGATAGACAATCCACTTGAGGTCTTTGATCCAGTGCTAGAGTTTTCCTCAGAGGATGACCCAGATGAAGTAGCAGGTCCACTTGATCCAGATGTTGTGCTAGAGTATCCCACAGATGATGAACCAGATGAGGAACCAGACTCAGCACTAGATACACTAGACCCACTAGATCCAGACGTTGCACTTGAGTATCCAACAGAGGATGATCCAGATCCAGATGTTGCACTTGAGTTTCCAACAGAAGATGATCCAGATGTCGCACTAGATCCACTAGATCCAGACGTTGCACTAGATCCACTAGATCCAGACGTTGCACTAGATCCACTAGATCCAGACGTTGCACTAGATCCACTAGATCCAGACGTTGCACTAGATCCACTAGATCCAGACGTTGCACTAGATCCACTAGATCCAGACGTTGCACTAGAGTGTCCAGCAGAGGATGATCCAGATCCACTGGATCCAGACGCTGCACTTGAATATCCGACAGAAGATGATCCGGATCCAGATGATGAGCCAGATCCACTGGATCCAGACGTTGCACTTGTGTTTCCAGCAGAGGATGATCCAGATCCACTAGACCCAGATGTTGCGCTCGATCCACGAGATTCAGATGCTGTGCTAGATCCATTTGATCCAGACGTTTCACTTGAGTTACCAGATGATGATACAGATGCTGCACTAGAACCACTAGTATAGCTGGTGGTTATTGAGATGTTGGTTGAGGTACTAGGTCACCACTTGATGAACTGTCGAGTGACGTAGAAGACGAATCTCTCGAAAGCTCAAATGATAGTGTAAACCCTGTAGTACTTTCAAGCCCAGTAGAAGAAGAGCCTTCGTTAGTGCTTGACGTTAAACTGGAACTCTCTTCTGAGTAAGAAACTTGAGATGAACTTGAGAATTGGGTAGAAGTGGAGGTAGATGATGTAGTCGCAGTCTCTTCAGAAGAATTGTTCGAGCTAGTATCCGAATTTGTACTATCGGTTGAAGTCGAGGAAGATGAAGGACTACTATTTGATGTTTGGGTACTGTCGTCGCTTGAGAGCCCACTTATTCCTGTCGAGGACGGTGAAGCTGTTGATGTTAAACTAAAAGTTGAAAGTGAACTTGTGCTTGTTTCCAGAGAATTTGTGTCTGTGGACGAAGCTATTGAGGTTGTTGAAGCTATTGAGGCTGTTGAAGTTGTTGTGGTTTGCTGACTATCTGTTCCCGTAGATGTAGTTGATACCCCAGATGTGGTTGACGCCGAAGAGTCATCGGTTGTGACACAGTAAGCTAAAAGGTCCAAAAGCCCTTGGCTGCATGACAAGTCAGAACAACAGCTACCGTCTCCCAGATATAACAGACCACCACAAATGCCACCGCTAGTTACACAATCATCATCGGCAACTGTAAGTGCTGCATAAAAGAAGAGCAGAAGTAAACTGAAAATTGACTGGCCACCAAACCTAGACATTAGTGTTTATTTTCGGTTTCCAAAGTACTTCGAACTTACTTCCAAATGCAACCACGATTTCGGTAATGTTAGAGTGGAGTTGGATATTCTTTTATACCTTAAGTAAAAGTTCCTGGCTATGGGAAATTGCAGGATGTCATTTCTGAACAATGACTTTTGGATGAAAGCATTGAATTGTTAGACCCTCATGCTAGCTGGAGTCTATGAGAGCATTCTTCGATGCTTGTTCTTTTCGCTTTGGCAAGAGCCAAGATCAAACTGTCTTTTACTTCTGTACAAACATATGCTTCTTTTGCATGGTGCAGAGTGTGCATCATGTTATGCATTAACTTATTTCCGTGCATCAAACATAAAATAAACCTTGTATATCAGGAATCTACCGAATCTGTAAAATACCTCCATAGGATCTTTAGCAGTTACCACCTGCGGAAAGGCAGGAGATTTTGTAATTTGATCAAAGCTTGCTCAAAGCCTCTAACTGCTGACTCCTTTGAACAAGAATAGGGCATGTATATTATTAACAAAAATTGATGTCTCTCTAAATTGAGCTTACCTAAAGCTGACTTGAAAAACAGAAAATTTGATCGTCATGGTTGCCTCCTCTTCCTGGAGTATTTCTTAACTGTGTCTGTGAGCAAGGTGTTTGCTAAGACTTTTGGAAAGAGAGAATGTGATGCGGATTTACAAGAGCTAGTTTGTCTACAAAAAACGTATTTGGCTTCCCACAATATATGCACTTTTGAACTACAGAAACAGTTTCGGATCCAGCCTGAACTGTGTTTGGAATACCATTTTGGGTTCATTGAGCCTCAATTGAGACAGCACTAGGCGATCAGCAACAAGTCTTATTTCTGTCCTGCAAGAGGATGATGAGGTCTGCAAAGGGACGATGAGGTCGATCTTCAAATCCTTTTTTTGGAGAGAAAGTACATCGTCTAAAAAAAAGGCGAGCATTCCAAAATCTCTGCGGAGAGCTGTCTTTACGAAAGGCAGGAAATTCCAGCAATATCGAGGCAACTGTACACTGGAAGCGCAGATTGACGGTACTAAAGAAGTCTCTCCAAGTCAATTGACCACTTTGAAATTTATCCGCCTAGCAAACTCTTCCATGCCTAACATATTCTGTCGCCTGTGTAGCAACTAGATCCCTGAAATGTCTGTTGACTATCTTTTTTCGGCAATCTTCTGACTCTCTCTCAAATAAATTGCAGATCTTTCAAGCTTTCAAATGATGAATGGTATGCGATCAGATTGACTTCCCAATATCTCCCAAAAAGAGAGCTTGCATAGTAAATTACTCAATACTTTTTTACAAATCTCGGGAGTAGGTCTTGGCTGTTAAGTCACTCATGCATATCCGACGAATTAAAGATTTGTGCCTTTGAATATGTCTTCAGATGTCTTTCAATCATCACAAATGGAGTTTATAATGCCAATAGATCATTATTTTTTAGCTAATGACAACTAAGAATAGCAGGTTAGTCTAATTGCATTCAATAATCGCAGCTTCTCCTTTATCAAACGACCCTACTTTTGCCGATTATTTGGTCGTCACCGCATGTGAATACTAAGGCTTACATTATCCCATCTCCGTTGCTAAAAACTGCCAAACGAAAAAAAATCGCTTACATATTTCCCTCAAAATGAGAGAATGTCAAAAAATGCACTAGTGACTAGATTCTGCAGTGTAGGCTTCCACTACCGACGAGGTTTGTGCTTTGCTCTTAGAAGTATTCGAAACTCAGTGGTCTTGAACAATTACTGAGACGAAACGGTGTCTCTGACGTAAATAATCAGCACTTGTTGATGGAGACTATCTACCGAGCATTCTTCGATAGAATCCGAACAGCACTTCGGAAATTTTCAAGCTGAGAAACTACTCTAGAAGACAGTATGTATAGTACACTGCAGAATCACTCAAGAGCGAAAGGCCTTTGCAGAATGTAGCATTGCACCATCTGCAAGAATTAATGATCCAGTACGTGGTTGCGCTCGTGGGTAGCAGTCTTCAACATATTCACATCGAATAGGCAAATTTCATGATGTGAGATGTGTAAAAATACACGCCCGCCTCTGGTTCTCAGCTGCTTCTTAAACCCTTGAAATTCGGATGACATGATGCATATAAATCATGTGCATATATATTCCTTAATGCACTGACTTGAAAATAATCTGGATTTGCTTTCAGTTACACATCTAAATAAATGGCCTATCTAACGTTGTGCACCTGCTTGCAGCAGCAGCATTGGAATCGACAAGATGTTTAGGCTCCGTCATGGTAACAATTGGGGGGGGGAAGGGGCTCCAGTTTGACAAAAATAAGAAGAGAATTCCCGTTGGGCTGTTCACGCCGTACAATTCCTACATACCTATTTCGTTGCCAAGGCCCTCCTAACTCTTCCCAAACATACCTTATTGTAAGCAGTCGCTGAAAAAAGCAGTTTAGCCAAGCCCTATACTCTTCTCTGCGCGCAACTTTTTTGAGTGAAATTTATCTTTTCGACAGTGCGCAGATCGTGATTGTATCTTACTCTCTAGACCCTTGTTACCTTCAACAATCAATTGGTCCTATGCTTTCCGCTACACTCAATGGGAAGACTAAACGAAACCTGTGGGTCACAGGCTAAGCAAAGCTTTTTACAATACGAGCTAGTTATTGAAAAAAGCTTGGTAACAAGGCTAACCTTGATCGGTCACGACCCAATGGACAGGTATCGGAGCGTGCTGCAGCTATAGTACCTAAAAAGAAGGAAAGCGATCAGAGTCCATAGGCATTTCTAAAAAAGCAAAGAAGCAACTTCCGAATCGGAGAGCGATACATCCATTTTTGAAGTAAAGATACTTCACCTCCGCCATGCATAACGAATAAATCCAACACCCAAATTCCCACTTTCAGTTACTAGGCAGCTTTATAGGTTATCTAGAGCGGATTGATTGCATCTGAGGGCATCTGAGGGTTTGCTCGGACCAGATCAAGGATTACATTTCATAAATTCAATTTTGTTTCTGTGCAGAAAAATCGAAGTTTATCGGTTTCAGTCAATTCCTTAAATTCGGCTAAAACCAATTTAGCCTTAAAATTCCCAATTGTGGGTGTTAGTCCCCCTTGGCAGTACTCGATTGCATTGAGTGACATTTGTTGAGAAAACTATCTGAACTCAAAAACAATTAAGCTTTTGAATCAACAATTTTTCTCTTCGCGCTAAAGTATCCCCATGCATCGAATACCAGGCAGCAATTTCGAGGGCCGGAGCCCGGGTACCAGCCTCTATTTCATCTCATAAGAGATGCAAGTTTTACACACATGCCCAAAATCCGTATCTTGGAAATCGATTTTTGTAATAAGAAAGTATGCAGCTCGAAGTTTCAAGTAATTAACCGTCCAGAAAAAGCAGTCGTCAAAGTATTGTAACGCAATTAGTCCTCCTTGTTAGGAGCACCCTTCAGTGATTTTTACGTAGATAACGAAAGAGGCAGTATCGGTGCTCATCTTAATTCTAAAAAAAAGTTATAAGAGTGGAAAGAGGTCCTTGCATAGATGAAAAGTTACTAATCATATAATCAGTTGGTATGAATAAGTCACATGTAGCTGAGACCAAGTACTGGCTGACATAAAAACATGAATCTCCGGGTCAAACTCATTTGGAATTGATGCTTCGTAATATGTTTTGAAATTCTCTGGAATAAGCTAATCTTGTTCAAGAGACCACAATGCTCCGGTGATAAGCAATTTGGGGCGTGCATCAAAGAGATCTTGACGTTCTCTCCAGACCCTTTATTGTATAGCTCGATTGACAAATTAGATGCCACGAGCCACAAAGCCCCCTGTTCCAATATACTTTTGCATGCAAGTTTTGGTAATAGAGATTTTCTGGATCTTGAACCGTTTGTCGCCTGACTGCAGCAAGGACAATTAAAAAGTTTTTGCATAAGCCAGGAGAAGTACTCTCGCGTAGAATGTTCTCCAGTAAACCTTATTTGTTGAAAACGTAGTATTCCGGCAACTAGGAGCAAATTTTACAATTTGCAGAAAGGTCTCAGTCAACTATTGTAGACAGAATCTAAACCTTGTGAATTATGTCCAAAATGCTTAGTTCGCAGACTGGAGCTGCATGAATCGTTTGAAAGTCCCAATTCCTACTTACCTCACCTCTTTTAGGCCCGAAAAACTTCCCCAGCTCATCTTGTGAGTCCTTGGAGTGTTACGGTCTCTAACAGAAACTGTGATGCTACACTTCCATGCGGCTTGTGAAGAGCAATTGCTAGAGCATAGTCGTCTTTCAAAAGGCCTACAAATGCAAGAGAACAACAGTGCTGTAAAGCAAAATATTTCCATGCATAAGTTGCAGTTTTTCCCAGCTTAAACCAACTGGGCGCGGTAGCAGGAAAAAATAACGCAATGCGCAATTTCTTAAGCGGCTTTTTACAGAAACTACCTGACACCGATACCCGCTTCCCCAGAATCTGTATCCTGCGAACCCAGTGTTCTCTTTCTTTACCGGCTTTTCAATCTCTCAACTCGAGTGGCTAAAGAAATTGAGAAACCGAGTCAAAATTTTGAAAAATACTCAACACGGAGCTTGTATAAGCATCTAAGGTGGGGCCTGAGGTTGTTGGGGTAATGCAAACTCCTCTAGTGAATTGCGTCTCTGACAACAGCTCGCTTGTTTTTGCCAGCCATGTGCGGCTTAGAGCGAAAAAAGCATATGCGGGTGATTCTAAAAGTCAACTAGTGAAGCTGCATGCATAGAAGGATACAGAACCCTATTATTGCAAAAACCTGCGATATCAAGATCGGAGTTACTGTGATCCTTATTTACTGGGACTTTTTATTCACGCCATAGCCTGTGTGCCTTTCATACACTGGAAGCTCCTTTCCGTATATAGGATAGTAAATGGCACAGCCATAAAAGCCCCTTCAAAAAATTCAAGCATGAAATGCAATATTCTGCAAAATCTTTGACTAAGCTTCTTTAAATCTATGTACACGGAGAAAAAATTATTTGACTAAAGACGCTTTAGCTCAATTGGATATGAGTCCAATCTTTGACAGGCTGCTCCAAAGGTCCACCAATTATTGTGGAGCTCAGAGCCACACCATTCTTGTACTCCGTAGCAATTTCAAGAACGTCATCCAGGTCGCAGTCAAGCAGGTTCTCTCTTCTGTCCTGACGTAGGTCATCATCAATTTCGTAATTGAAAAGCGACATGCCCTCAGACTTCACGCTCTGCGGAGCGTCTATCTTTTGGAAAATGGTCAATTTAGCTTGCTCCACATCCTTTTCAGTGACCTCTCCAGCCTCAATTTTATCAATGATTTTGGCCAAAGAGCTTCCAAAAGTGGAAATGGACTCAAAAGGTTTCGGATCTCTATACGAATAGAAAGAGAATAGTCCGTTCAGTGCGTCATACGATGCACCTCCTCCGTAAGCCCCTCCCTTTTCTCTCACTTCGTTATGCAGGTGTCTGAAAGTGAGCAACTGGGAAAGCAATTGCAAGGTGGCACCCTTTGGGGAACTATACCTTACTCCTTTCAGAACTGTAGAAGAGAAACTAACTTGGGACGAAATTTCAATGTAGCTGTTCCAATTTTCTGGAACGGCAACGCTTAGCTCGTAAGGTTCGAGCAAAAAAGACTTTGAGGCTGGGAGAGATTTGGAATACTTCGATAATTCCTCTTCTCTTTGGTTCACTACTTCTCGACCACATGTCAATCCGTATTTGAACTGGGAACCCGCAAGTATGATTTCTCTTATTTTCTCCAGCTTGGGCACGACATCCGTTTGTAAACGACCTTCCTGATCAATTCTGTGAAGATCGTTCAGAAACTTGACCTGCTCAATTCCTCCAAGTGACTCAGAGATGCTTGACACGGGAGACAAGCTAGAAGAGGCAAAACTTCTTGCATAAGTATGACCACTACTGATCACGCCGCGCAAATTATCGCTAGCCAATGTCTTCACTAAAGTACTCAGCTTGGCAATGTTTCTGAATTCTGTTTCAATCAACAATTGATTCATAATAGAGAGCATTTTCTCAAAGTTAGAATCCAAAGAAACACCACCGGCCGCCAGTTTCAAATATGGCTTGTCTGGGTCTTCAGGTGACGCATGAGCAAAAACCGAAAAGTCAATTCCACCTGTGTAAAGCCTCATCTCATCATCAAGATCTGCCATTGACTTGTTTCGGGTACCTAAGTTCGTCAAACACTCGGTGAAAAACGGTAAATATTTGATCAACTCAGAAGGTAACTCAGAAGACGTTATTGTTTTGAGAGACCTCAAGTAAGTCAATCCGTTTGTCTTCGGTGATAACCTGGTTTGAATTGGGAAACCTTCCAAACTTTTCAAGCCCACTTTGACATTTGAGCCATCTCTATTGATATCTGAAACAGACAAAGAGGGCAAACAGGAAAGATCTTCTTTTTCGGTTTGTTTCTCCAATAGAAATAGTCCCCGATCATAAATAACCTTTTTGTCATCATCATTGAGTGATTGCACTTTCGCTTGTAATCTTGAGTCCTCTTCCTGTTTGATTTCCGTCTCAAGTCCCTCAAATGGTTCCAAGGTGTATTTGAAATATGGAGCATCCAAAAGGTATTTCTCAATACGTTCTGTAAAGATTTTGTCTCCCTGGGCTCTATAATCAGCCCAAAACCTACTTGTGATTGCCTCCCATTCCAGAGCTTTTAAGGGATCGACTTTGTTGACCCAACCTGGCACTAAAGAACTCAAAACACTCAATCCAAAAGAAGCACTCTCAACCTTCCAACTCAACTCAATCTGATGAAAAATAGCCTCTATTTTACTGCTTGGGAATCCTTCTTCTTTGGCTGTTTTCAAAAGCTTCAAAACAACGTCGTGGAAAGATGCTGAAGATTCTGAGTCCAGACCCTGTAAGCCGACAGTAAAGAGATTCACATCCGTCATAGAGTCTAAACCCGAGTTCACAGTAAAATCAGTCCCATATCCAGCTTCAATCAAACTTTGATATAGAATCGATGAGTGCCCATCCAGTAATAAAGTGGACAATATCTTTAAGAGGAATGTCTCGTACACATCGTCAGGCTTTGCAGCGTACCAAGTCAATGATGACTTGTACTGACGCTCAGGGGGCAACATAAGATCTATGGGACCTTTGACAAAGACATCTTTCGTTTCCGTCAAAGGTATTGGAGACTTGATATCGTTCTTTCTGTGCCTTTTGCCGAACAAATTGAACTGAGCATTGATTTTGGCCAAATGGGATTCAAGTGGGAGATCACCGTAAGTAAAAGTCCTAGAATTGGATGGATGGTAAAATTTGGCATGGAAATCAATCAGATCTTCATAATTCAAACTTGTCATCTTAGTAGGATCTCCTCCAGAGTTGTTCAATGAAGGATAGATGGCCTCCTGGAACTTTATCCAGAAATAGTACGAAGAGTCCGACATTTGGCCCTTCATCTCATTATACACTACTCCTTTGAAAGTAAGGGGAGAGTTTATGTCTTCTGTTATTTCATTTTCCAACCTCCAGCCTTCCTGGAAAAAATCTTGCTCTTTTAGTAATGGGTTCAATGTTGCGTCCAAATAAACGTCAAGAAGATTATTGAAGTCTGTCTTGTTGGTTGTTGAAAATGGGTAAAAGGTGTAGTCGTGGCCAGTCATAGCATTCATGAAGTTTGACAGGCTTCGGTTCAACATTTTGAAAAACGGATCCCGAACTGGATACTTTTGTGAGCCACATAAAGTTGTATGTTCTAATATATGTGGTGCACCAGTAGAGTTCGGAGGGTTGGTTTTGAAGATGATACTGAATGTGTTGTTTTTATCCTGACGGTCGATATGAAGATGCTGAGAGCCGGTTCTCTCATGCTGGAGATCGACAGCAGTTAAATTGAATTCAGGAACTCGCAAAACCTTGTTGATCACATACCCTTCGATCTGTTTGCCAACGGGGTACTTTTTGGCTACTTTGGAATCCACAGTCGTGGCCAGCCTTCTATTGAAAAGCCCAAGCTTCACTTTCGCTCTTAGTCCGGATCTTAGCATCCTGGAAGTCTTAATGAGTTCTCTAACTTCTCCAACACTGTGATCCGAGTCTCTATATAGCCGATCCGTCGGACTTCTAGCTAACTTGCCTCTCACCAAGAACTTTTCAAGGTCCAAAAATTAACATCCTTGCACCGTCTTTTGAGATAAAAGTTCGCCAGTGTGTCTTTTTAATATCTCATCTAGGCGTAGCATCTAGTCCCTTAAAGATTTGATCACTGTCTATTTGAGCCAGAATTGGGTGAATCGAACTGAGATCTGGCAACCACTTTGCAGTGAAGCTTTGAATACGAGAGAATGAAGATTCTGAGTGGATTGCAATGGCTGGTAGTACTGCTGGCGACAACTAGTAATGTCCTGGGAGAGAAAGTGGAGCTGACGTCCAGTGCGGCAGAATATTGCACTGGGATGTACAGCAAACGGGACTGGGGAGGACCTCTTGAACCATTTGTGAAGGTGGACGTGAAAAATTTTGGATCCCAGTCTTCCGATGACCATTCGATCTCGTTGATTGTGTTTGAATATAAAGACTTCGACGCCATTGGATTGACTGACAATACAACAGGAACCACTAACTATATTTGCACTCAAGATCTTGTCGAATATGGCTTATGTTCTTCCTCTCAGCTTCACGAGTTCATCGTCAACACAAACGCTACGTCCAGTGTGATAAAGTCTGTCAAATTGACAGAGTTGGGAACTAACGATTTTAGCTATCATGTGGTTAATACCGGCTACTATTGCGTGGCAGCTTATGATCCACTCTACAGTACAAGCAAAAGTTCCTTTGCAATGCTTGTGAACTTCCATAATGCGTACGGAAACTTGCCAGCATCAGAGATTCCCAAGCTTCCTCTTTATGGATTACTGGCCATTGTCTATGCCGTGTGTCTTGGTGTATATCTCTTCCAAGTTTACAAACACCGGTCAGAACTGCTTCTTTTACAGAAATACCTTGCCGGTTTTTTCATCTTTCTTACAGTGGAGAACATCCTTGTTTGGTCTCTCTATGACCTCGAGAACAACAACAAAACCTATCCGATACCCGGTGGAGTCAAGTTCTACATTGCGTTCATTTCAACGTTGAATGCATTCAAGATCTCTTTTTCTCTGTTCCTGTTACTCATAATCTCTCTGGGGTACGGTGTTGTTTTCCCGAAACTACCGAGGAAGACCATGAACAAATGCAAAATTCTCACCGGAATCCATTTTGTCTTCAGTGCCATATACATCTGGTTCCAATACTACTCATCGCAAACGCAGCCTTCAGATTCGACAACCAACACGTCCAAAGCATCCACCACCTTTGAGGCAAGTTCTTGGATAGTCATAGTTGTCACGCTGCCTATGGCTGTGCTGCTGGTGGTGTTTTACTTCTTGATTCTTACCTCACTTCAGAAGACTGTCAAACTTCTGGCCGACAAAAAACAGATTGTCAAGCTGACTATGTACAGGAACCTTTTCAAGCTGATATTTGTGTCCATGCTGTTGATGCTGTTTGCATTCATAATCAATTTGGTGCTGGTGTTCAATGATTCTTTGACCGACTCGATAGAAAGACTGTGGAAGTTTAACGATGTGTTGACTGATTTCTGGCCCGCTTGTATATACTTTGTGGTGTTCATTGGTTTAGCCATCATCTGGAGACCGACAGACTCGTCCTACCTGCTGGCTGCCTCGTCCCAGATTCCAACAGTCGATGTGAACGGGGGTGAATATGACAATTCGGATGAGCCGGCAGAGATTTACAATAATCTGGATCAATACGGCAATGAATTTGAGTTCGATGACCTCAGAAGTCTTGAGAGCCAGGACAATCCATTTAGGGACCCTTTGGACTCTTCCAGGCTGAACAAAGACAAAAGTAATGACCCCTTTGACGATGACAATCAAGATATTGATTTCGATTTGGAAAATGAGCAGCAAAAACAGGCATTAGATAATTCGATAACCGATGATCATTTCAGGGTGGATGATGAGGGCGATGAGGGCCACAATTCGAACGATAAGAGAGATTGAAGTGTTTATTGTTTTACGAAATAGATTCAAACGAGTCATCGTAGTGGATGATGTAGTTTTTACCCAAATCTTTTAGATTTGAGAACTATTGATTGATTCAATCTTTTGTGGTCGGAAGATAAAGGTTTTGTGAGCCTTCAAAAACACCAGAAATTTCCCAAGTACAAACGATGGAGTCCTATAATTGATCCAAAGAATCTCAACGAAATTTCTCCTGTCTGATTCGGCAATAGTGGACTAAATTATATGAGAACATACAACGGGAGTTCTGTCGTACATGTCTTTAAACAGAGTACCAGAAATTTTGAGTCATTCCACGCAATTGCGTAAATGGTTTAGTGGTAAAATCCAACGTTGCCATCGTTGGGCCCCCGGTTCGATTCCGGGTTTACGCATCTTTTTTTTTATTTTTTTGCACCTCTGAATATACATCAGTCTCATTATTCTTCTTATTTGAAGCTCAAAAGACTCTTTTATTCTAGCAAAAAGATCAACTGCTGTATTCCAGATCTCAAATGGTGTTACCTGAGAACCGAAAGTCAAGCCAGCAGCTTCAGGAAAAGTACAATAAGTTCAAGAAGGCTCCTAAATACAGTCTCAACTCAGAAGAGCTTTTCTGTGTGTGTCGGAGAATCGACGACGGAGAGTTGATGGTGGCATGCGACGGGTGTGGTGAGTGGTTCCACTTCAAATGCATGCATCTGAATCCAAAATATAAGGATTTGGTGAACAACTATTATTGCGTTTTCTGCGATGAGCTGTTTGGGAAGGGACACACTCTTTGGAAGAAAAAATGCCGACTGAATGGGTGTTTCCAGCCAATTCACATCGACGAGTTAAAGGCAGAAGTCTCCAAGTACTGTAGCGAGGCACACGGGATACAATTCATGAAACAAGAGTTGGTAAGACGGTTCGACTCGGCTTCAAACGAAAATAAACTGTCTTCTTCAGACATCAGCACAATTATCAATTATTCATCAAATCTTAAGCAGTTCAAACAATTAGGAAGCGTTCTTCCGTCATTCGACAAAGACAACAGCGGTTTCCCTCTGACAGCACAAACTCAGATAGACTCTACCAATGTGGAAATACAACGACTGAAAGAGCAGGAGCGGTTGATAGGAACTCGAGAGAAATTCTTGATCAACTTGAAAGAGAAGATAAAGATTTTGACCGAAGCACTGAATTCTGTCGAGGAAGAGGAAGAAGACGCATCGACTTCCAAGAAACCAAAAAAGACTAGGAAAGTCAAAATTGAAATCTGTGGTTTCGATACAAACTTGAAGCTGGGAGATACAGAGTGGTCTTTTTTCTTGAAGACAGAAAAGTACGCTAAAATGATGGAAATTGACAACTTTGAAGGTTTTGGAATCACCAAAGAAGCGTTAAAAACGCAATATCTGAGTTTCAAGGAGGAAGAAATAGAGCCTCCAGAAATATCACTACAAGATATTTGTCTCAAGGACAAGAAGAAGTGTTTGAAGCACCTGACCTGGTTCAATATCTTCAATGACAATCTCGTCTTGAAGTTGAACGAGGTGCTGATCAGTGTAACAGAACTTGAATCTTTCAAGGAGAAATTACTGAGAAACGTCAACATCACCAATTGGCAAAACTGGGAGTCCAAGCAGATCTCAAGTTGAATGATCGATGAAGCAAAAATATTCAGTTACAGTACACAAGTGGGCCAAAAGAGAAAAAGAACTGGACATCATGACATCTCCTTATCTTCATCTTTGCTCTTGGAGTTGCTTGAAGTTGATTGGTCTTCAGATTCTGCGTCTTCGGACTCTTGGTCCTCATATTCATCCTCGATGTGCCTTGGTTTCCACACCTCCACAAGACTATCTTCAGCACAGCTCACCACCAGATTTTTCAATGTTGGGTGCCAGTCGGCCTCGCAGATTCTACCGGTGTGTCCCCCATGCATAAACACAAGACAAGGATCAACGTAATCGCCTTTTTTCTTTTCGTATTCTTTCGAATCAAGATCTCCTTCTTTGATACTATTCAAATTCCAGATTAGAGCCCTGCGGTCTGTGGAGGATGAAAGAAGAAAATTATCACGGAACTTCAAGCTCATTATCGAACCCCTGTGGCCATACAGCTTTCTCAAAGGCTGTCTGGTGTTTCTCAGGTCCCAAACGTTGATAAAACTGTCTGAAGAGCCAGTAGCAAGCAAATGACCGAGCTCGGGATGAAATTCCACGGCATTTATTGGACCCTCATGAGACTCAGGGACTTGTATCACAGGAGAAGAACCATCTGGAGATCTGAAATCGTGGATCTGAAGAGCAGTATTGTCTCCAACGGAGGCAAACAGATCGTTGTGACGTTTGTTCCAAGAAACGTCGTTCACAATAGACTCGTGAGTCTCAAACACTCTGACAGGGCGGTCTGTGGCTGCCGGAACTTCCCAAAGTGCAATTTTGTGGTCTTCAGAGAACGAAAGAAGCTGGTTCTTCTCGTAGAGCGGGTTCCATTCGAGCCCTGAGCCTTCCTTAGTATGGAATTTCAATGCCTTTTTGTACGTTGAGGATAAATCTTTCGAATCATATATGAGGACATCTCCGTAGTTTGTCTGTGTGGCAAAAAGCCCACTGGAATGATTGATTCTGAGTTTGTTCACCTCACCAGGATGCTCCCATTGCTTCTGGAGTTTGATTTGGTTTCCAGAAAAGGTCTGGGGCTCGGCCGGAGTCTGGGCTTCTGGCAACAGAGGGGTTGGTAAGTCCACTGAAAACCGTCTTATGTAATTCTGGGAGCCTCCAGTTGTGTGGGTTCCGACTAGGAAGCTGGCTGAAACAGACTTGGGATTCACAGCGACGTCTCGAAGCCACTCCACAGTGAGACTTGGCCAATCAGAAGCATACGAATATATGAGATCGTACAACATTGGGGACGTTTTTTTCCAAATTTTATACTCTTCATTGATCAGCTTTTCGCTGAGTTGGTACTTTTCCTTGATTGGGACTTGGAAGTGTTAGTTTGAGGGTTTTAGGGAAACTGTCAGGTCACTTGCTTTTCGACTCGGTTTCGGCATTTAAGCCGGTAGGAACAGATACAGGCGGGACCGAGCCTGCAGGAACCGAAACGGGGGACAGGGAGCTTGAGGTCATAGCAGGAACAGTGACAGCTGGTTTGGCGGTCTACAGGGCCCTCTATTTGTCTGGAAAAGGAAGAAATTGTTAGCAAATTCTTTTGAGACTATCATTATCGAGGGGTCTTCTGAGGTCGTGTGTGGAAATCAAAAAATAGAGGGTATCAAGGACCAGGGCAGGAGACCTGGAGGACGGGTGAACTGGAACTACAACGGATGTGGGGTAAGAGTGGTTGTAGAGAAAGCCCGGAGGAGATAGGCAGAGGGTGTGTTTGACGAAATTTCAGATGGCCGAGATGGACGGTGACTGGGTTATTAGGGTCGAGGGTGTGGGAGGTTGTTCCGAAGAGGGACAGAGATGGAGAGATTGTTCTACTAGGGAGGGTCGTGGGAGCGATAAGCTGATTCTACCAGACGGTGTTGATCATGGAGGGCTGTTCTTTTGCTGCGAGGAGGTGGAGTGATTTGGAGGCCGGGTGGTATCGGATTTTTACGATGACAAGAACGGGCCTGTGAGAATCAGCAAATATGACAGATCGTTGCTGGATCAGAGAGAGTGCCATATCGGCCTAACCCGTCTTACCCTGTCTTTAGTTATCGGTCGACTGAGTTGAAATCCAGAAACCAGGGGTTCTTCACGTAAAACAGAGAGAGATTTGGGAGAAAACAGTACGCGGTGACACGCTTTTGTCACGGTTGAGCCATGCAACTCGACCCACGCGTCAGTTTTTTTCCCAGTTGGGCCAACCCGTCGGCCCACTAAACATAACGGCGACCTTTCATAGCAGGAAACACCCGACATGGTGTGTGCTAACTAGTGCAAACTGGTATTAGTCGGTGAATGCTGGCAATTTGAAACCTGTTTCGCCTCCGGTCTGGAGAATCCCTGTGGAGCTCATTTCAGCAGCCTGTTGCGCCTGGGAAAAGAAAAATTTTCAGCAATTTTGGTTTGGGACCTTGGGTTTCGTTATTTGGTGGACCTGTGTGCTGTTTGCTGGTGCTGTCTCTGGTGCTCGGTGATTACAACAGTGGCCGAGACCGTGTTGCTGAGATTGTGGGTCTTTTTCCGGAAACCGTTTGTTTACAGGTTTTTTTCCAGACACCCGTCAAACCCAAACATTGTTTGTTCTTTTGGGACGCGTCTCGGGTTGTGTTTTTTGGTATAAAAGGAAGGCAAAGTTCTTGTCTTGTTCGCTTGGCCAGACGCTTTTATCTTCATCATCATCTTAAACAAAATGTCAGTCCAAGAAACCCCATCCAAGACTACTGCCAACGCCCTTTCTTCCCTGGAATTGTCTAACGACGACCAGAAAGACCTCACCGCAACCCTGACAGCGGCCGCCAAGGCTAAAGCCGGGATCGTTGAGGAGTCCCAGGAGACCCAGGAGAAGTCTGAGGAGTTGGAGAAACACAAAGAGTTCTTGAACCAGCACAAAATACACAGACACAAGCTGATGGAGCTGGAGAAGGACGAGCCATTGCTTCTGGAAAACAAGAGAAGATTCGTTCTCTTCCCTATCAAATACCACGAGATCTGGCAGATGTACAAAAAGGCCGAGGCCTCGTTCTGGACTGCTGAGGAAATCGATCTTTCAAAGGACTTGCACGACTGGAACAACAGACTTAACGACAAGGAAAGATTTTTCATCTCGAGAGTCTTGGCCTTCTTTGCTGCCTCAGATGGTATTGTCAACGAGAATCTGGTTGAGAACTTCTCTGCCGAGGTGCAGGTCCCTGAGGCCAAGTGTTTCTACGGATTCCAGATCATGATGGAGAACATCCACTCGGAAACCTACTCTCTGTTGATTGACACCTACGTGAAGGATCCGAAGGAGGCAGACTTCTTGTTCAACGCTATCGAGACCATTCCTTGTATCAAAGAGAAGGCTGAGTGGGCCATGAGATGGATCAACGACGAGGACGCATTGTTTGCTGAGAGACTGGTGGCTTTTGCTGCAGTCGAGGGAATCTTCTTCTCGGGATCCTTTGCCTCCATTTTCTGGTTGAAGAAGAGAGGTCTCATGCCAGGTTTGACCTTCTCCAACGAGCTGATTTGCAGAGACGAAGGTCTGCACACCGATTTCGCATGTCTGTTGTTCTCCCACCTCAACAACACTCCAAACAACGAAATTGTCCTCAAGATCATCACCGAGGCCGTCGAGATCGAAAAGAGATACTTCACCGATGCCTTGCCAGTCAACCTGCTTGGAATGAACAGCAATCTGATGTGTCAATACGTCGAGTTTGTCGCCGACAGACTGCTCATGTCGCTGGGCTGCAAGAAGCACTACGACGTGAGCAACCCATTCGACTTCATGGAGAACATTTCTCTTGCAGGAAAGACCAACTTCTTCGAAAAGAGAGTCTCCGACTACCAAAAGGCCGGTGTTATGGCCAAGACTGTCTCCGAACCTAAGGAATCAGAGGCCCGTTTCGCTTTCGATGAGGAATTCTAGATGTCTACTGAACGATATCTGTTACGCGGAATTCACCTCTTTCTCGGATACGCTTGCAAGTTATGTGTTTTTAATATCTTTTTTCTATAAATATCGGGTGTCATGGAGTCTGGTTGCACTCCTTGCAACCTTTCCGGTCCACTGGTGGTCCCTTTTTTGTCCCCTTAATGTATATTAAACAACTATCGAAGATGGCTATAGTCAAATCCAGGCTGTGTTTATATACTGCTTGAGGAAAATTTATTTTCTATCTTTCAAATTGGTGGTTCTGCTTTGTTTGCCTGCAAAAGGCCGATTCTGTTTGTATTGGCAGCCACTTTGAAGGTTGTGGAGCTCTCATCGGTCTGGAAAGGAACTACAGGAATAGCGCGGGCGATTTTCCTGTTGTTTTTGGGCGGTCCTGAGTGCTCTGTGGCTCGTTAGAAGCGTTATAGAGAAACCGTGACTGCGCTACAACCAATGAATGTTGACGCCGATCAAGACAATTTGATGATTCGCAGAACATATCAGGATGCAGTGAAGGCATTGAACTCGCTGCAATCGAATTTTGCCACCATTGAGGCAGCCAGACATTCCAATATCAACCGAAATGCCATGCTCATACCGGAGATGCTGGAATGGACCAGAAGAATCGGGTACAGGCCGGTGGATCTTGACAGATTAAATGTCTTACACGTCACAGGAACCAAAGGTAAGGGATCCACATGTGCTTTTATCTACAGTATTCTCAACCAGTATCGGAAACCGCTGGATCAGACGGCCCTAACCAGTCCATCGAACGTCTCCTCTTCGTCCAAGATCAGCAAGATTGGGCTCTACACATCTCCACATCTCAAGAGTGTGCGGGAAAGAGTGATGATTAATGGGAAGCCCATAAGCGAGAGTCTTTTCACCAAGTATTTCTTCGACGTTTGGGACAGACTGGAGTCTTCAGAGTCCAACACCGACGTGTTTCCAGACATGGATCCTGGAGTGAAGCCTGCGTATTTTCGATTTCTGACTCTTCTTTCGTTTCATGCTTTCTCCAGTGAGGGTGTTGATACTGCAATTTACGAAGTTGGCGTTGGTGGCGAGTATGACTCGACCAACATCTTCCTACATCCCACAACATGCGGTATCACGTCTCTGGGTTTGGACCATACGATGATCTTGGGCAAGACTCTGGCGGAGATCGCGTGGAACAAGAGCGGGATTTTCAAAGAGGCAGCAGTCTGCTTCACTGTGGAGCAACCTGAGGAGGCGCTGGAGGTCATCAGGAACCGGGCAGTGGAGAAAAAGGTGGCCAGTCTGACCACTGTTGAGGTGATTCGTGAGTTGGACGAGGTGAAGCTGGGATTGGACGGAGAGTTTCAAAAGCAGAACGCTTCCTTGGCCGTTGAGATGTGTAAAGCCCATCTGAAGCGACTGGGATTCTCAGTTGACGGGCCCGAGGTGCTGCCGGAGGAGTTTCTGAAAGGATTAGAGTCTGCCAGTTGGCCCGGTAGATGTCAGATAATCCAGGACTTTAAGAAAGAGGGACTCACGTGGTACATTGATGGAGCCCACACAAGAGAAAGCATGGCCAGCGGATCGAGCTGGTTTGCCAGTAAGGCTGGAGCTGAAACCAAAAAGGTTTTACTTTTCAACCAACAGACGAGAGACGTGAACGTTCTTCTCAAAGAGCTGTATGACACACTGGAGACGGCAGACAAGAAGTTCGACCACGTGATTTTCACGACGAACGTGACTTTCTCATCGGGAGTGTACAGCGAGGATCTTGTGTCGATGAACGTTTCGCAGGCCAAGGTGGACTCGATGGAGGTACAGAAACAGATGGCTGATGTTTGGAACCAGTTTGACAAAAAGTCTCGAAAACACATTTTCACCGACATCGAGACAGGAGTCAACTTCATACGGTCTCTTGAGGGTCCCCTGGACGTGTTTGTTTCGGGCTCATTGCATCTGGTGGGCGGGTTTCTGGTTGTTCTTGACGACAAGTCGTCCGGTCCATAGAGCTGAGCTAGTTATCTGGTGTAAGGGTTTTCCTAAGAGCGAGTAGCACAGAAAAACAAGAGCGTAACAAAAGCGGTTCTGGAGTAGTTTTAGGAGTCCAGGGGGAGCAAAAAAGGGGCTTATTTTGATGGAATAGGGCCATTCAGAGACAGTTTTGCCCCTGCAGAGCTGTATTGTTGCTGGATCCAAAAAACAAACGGTGCAAAACGGATTTTTTTGGCCTACAACGCTGTCTTTGGTTTCAGCTGATCTGTTGGCAAGATGAGTAATCGCAACATCATAGACGAAAGAGCCGTGTACACGAGGGTGAGTTTAAACCACGGAAATTACTAGGCGACTTCAACTAACAATTACGCTTTGGTACCAGCGAGCTGAGGGATATGCAGAGTTGGTGAAGAGATTCACCGATCCAGAGCTTGTGGAGGTGGGAAACTACAGAATCATCAAAGAACTGGGAGCCGGAGCTTTTGGAAAGATCTATCTGGCCTACCACAAGTTTCTCAGAATGCGTGTTGTTCTGAAAAAGGGCGAAAGAGTGACGGAAAATGGGTGCAACGATAATCTAATGAGAGAGTTCTACTATCTCCGGGAACTGAGTGGCCATCCTCACGTGACCAACATCTACGAGATCATCTTCACGGAGCAGTGTGTCTACATGGTTCTGGAGTATTATCAGGAGGGGGATCTTTTTGAGTATCTTTCTAGACGGAAACGTCTTCCCATTGAAGAGACCATGAGGATATTCACACAGCTTGTTGGCTGTGTCTATTACATGCATCGGAGTGGGTGTTGTCACAGGGATCTAAAGCTGGAAAATATCCTTCTGGACAAGAAACTGAATGCCAAATTGTCTGATTTTGGGTTCTGTCGAGAGACTCCCATTCCGCAGTATGGGTCGAAGGTTCTTTTGACCGAGATTTGCGGCACTACTGCGTACATGGCCCCGGAACTTCTGCGAAAGGAGCCGTATTCTGGGCCAAAGGCAGACAATTGGGCCATTGGAGTCATTCTGTACACATTAATCACTGGGGAAATGCCGTTCAACGACTCATTGGCAGAAGACAAGCTGACTAAGATGATTGTGGAGGAGGAACCCAAATATCCAGACTCGATTTTCAAGGGCGATCTGTTGGTGTTGGTAAAGTCTCTTCTGAGCAAAGACCCAGAGAATAGGACACATTCTCTTGAGGATGTGCTGCGAATGTCACTTTTGCAGCCGTATGGTGGTCTGCAGGAGATCGACACCGTAAACAAGCTGATCTACGGCCACAGCAACGAATACGAGGAGTTTTCGAGCTCCGACAGAGCGTTGATCAAAGAAATGGTGAACATAGGAATCGACAAAGACCTGTTGAAGCGTTCTGTACGCAGCCAGGAGCTCGATTCGGTGGCTGGCTTTTGGAAGCTGGCGAAAGAGAAGTGCAAAAAGACCAGAAGAAGCAAGATAAAGCACCGGAGCAAAAGCGTTTTGCGGCTTTCTGGGTCGAAATCGTTTATAGAGAATGCCAAGGGAACGTTCACGCCTTCGACATTGCTTCCTTCGCCTACACAGAGTTCTTTTACGGCCAGACCAGAGCCTTCTGAGCCTGCTTCTGCTCCTGTTTCTGTGGCGGAGCTGACGAACGCAATCACAATGAAACCGATCCAGGAACAGTCTGAGCTACAGCTAACGAGCAGAGCCAGCCATGTTCCTGACCATGGAAGTCTGTACTCTCGGAGCTCTTTGAACTCGAAAGGAAAGCATAGTTTTTCTCTCAAGAATCTTCTTCACAAGCTCAAGAAGTATAAGGACAACGATCGCGGGCCTGTGGAGCCCTCTGAACCGTTTAACGGTGACAATGGAAGCCTGGCAAGATTGGAGGACCAAGCAGACAAACGGAAGATTGAGAATCAGCTTTCCAAGGAGCCAAAGAGCGACGATCGACTTGCGGTTTCGAGTCGTGTCTCTGGCAGCTCGAAGACCAATATTGTGGTGATTGAGCCCGATCAGAATGTGGGCAGCAGGTCTGCAGCGGCCGGGGAGACCTCTGTAGCGAAAAGAACCAAGGCCACGAGACCAGGATCGCTTGTTTCCACGTACTCTGTGCAGACAACGGTTTCTGAGACGTCAAACGGCTCTGGATATGTGACAGGCTACTCCACAGACAACGTGAGCTCGCAGCACAACACTTCTGGTGGAGCCAATGTTCCGCAGCTCCAGACGTCGACCCCGACGAGCACAGGAGCTGGCACAGGAGTGAGACCAATCTACATTCGGAATGCCAGCGACTGGTCTGTCAATGTTGGGTCGCAGCCAGCGTCTCCAACGTCCTCTTTCACGACTTTGTCGCGGTCAAACTCGCTGGAGTCGTCTTCTCGGTCTGCCAGAGGCCGGTCAAAGCGCAGAAAGAACTACAATGCCCTCTTTGGAGCCAGTCCAGGCAACAAGTTCTCGTTGAAAAGAGGTAAATCTCCGCTCCACTCGAAGGTCAACGCAAGATGGGGCTTCAACAACAACGACAGACTCAAGGAGGAGAAACTATACGGAAAGAACTCAAAACAACAACAGGTGATACAGGAGGAGATCGAGGACGAGGATGACGAGCTGTTGAATGACACAGAGGGTGCAGACGTGGAGCTCGAGGAAGAGGAGCTGGGTGACGGAGAAACAGAATTTGCAGACATAGAAGACGAGGAGGAGGGAGTCGAGGCAGACGGAACAGTCGACGCAGACGAGACAGACGAGGTGCAACTGAACGAGTCTGGATCTTCGATCGTTGGAGACGTTTCTCGGCAGTTGGCTGGACTCAAAATGTCTATTGGTACTTGAATTTACATCGATCGACGCAAACAGACTTGAATATCGACCCCATACAATTTGGAGTCGATCTATCAAACGGTTGGTTGCGAGAAACCATAGAATACATCATAGAACCTGGAAAAGTAACCGTTAAGTGAAGTCGATGGAGGTGACGATAGGAGTTTCAAATTACCGATATCCTAATAGCTCAAACAAGAAGAGAAGACAATCTTCCAGTTGGAAAAAACCAGGATTAATAATACAACAGAATAGTTCAACATGCCCTTTAAAAACAAAATCCAAACAAGAAGAGAACAAACAAACAAAGAATAAGTAAAGAACATCATGGAATCACAATCATAGACAGTCATAAATAGATGGAGAAGGAAATAAATCCCATTTTCACCCGTTCAGTTGGCAGCGTTGAGAAAGAGCTCCTTCAATTCGCTTCTGAACATTGTGAGCTCCTCTCCTTTAATGGGAGTAGACGTTGCAGGCGAAAGATCTCGATTTTCTTTGCCAGAGACATTTGAAACAGTAACCTCCTCCAAAGAACCCCTGTTGTCATCACGACTTGTAGAATCTTTTTCTTTCAACTCACCTCCACACAGCTTTTCAAGGGTTCTTTTCAGCTCTTCTTTGCTTTTCACTCCTTTAAGCGGTTTAGCAGTATCAACCTCAGTCACCCCGTTTTCTGTGTGCATCACATTCTTGGTCGAGTCGGAATCATCTCCAAAAACAGTGATCAAATTGAAGTTCAGACCACTGCTACTTCTTTTCTTTGGTTTTTCAGAAGTAGGAAATTCCCTCTCGGCAAGCCGAGGAGAAACCATTGAGACTGTTTGGGTTAAAGGATCAGAACTTCCAGTCTTTCTCAATGTCTCCAAAGAGTTGTTGCAAGATTCGACCAAATCCATTAAAGAGTCCCCGATTTTCAAAAAATTGTCAAGAGGATCAGTCACACTGTGATTCAACTCCATGTAACTCAGCTTATTTCCAAGAGCATCAACTTTCTTCACAAGAACTTTGAGCCTCTCGTCTTCATTCTCTTCCACAATGGGAAAGAAGTGGTCTTGGTCAATTGATCCCTCTTCAATTTCCAGCTCAATGTCGTCCAATTCTTGAACAAAACTGTCAACCAAATGTATGGATTTCTGCAACATTTGGATACAAATGAGAATTTTTGTTGTGACCAGACAGTGTCGTAAAGACGACTCTTGTATATTGAACTTTCTGGCACACACTTTCCAAAAATGTTGACCTTCAGTGGACGAAAACTTGGGAAGCTCCTCGGCGATCGTGATCAGAACACATAAGAATATTTTCCGAATTGTTCCCAAAAATTGAAACAGTTTGAACGGACTTGTGGGGAATTGCTGTAAAGATTGTATTTGCGATTGCTGCGATTCCGGTGGAAAATGAGGGAGTTGTGTCAATGTTGGACTCTTTACGTATGAGGAATCCCCAGGAAAGGATCTGAGTCTCAGAGGTCTCAGAATGGAAGTGTAAGAATTTGCGTTTGAATGGTCTAGTATATCTGTGTGGTTCAACAAATTGATGAATTTGAGTTTGTCATCTGCCAGATCCAGCTGGTAGATTTCAAAGTATTTCGCAAGATAGCCGGGATCGGCAAGCGGTATTAGTTTATGCAGTCTTTGATTGAATGATGAAATTGAAGTGTTGAGAATGCTTTGTATAAATATGCCTCTGTCTTTGGCTTTCTTTCTTTTGACAGACCGTGTTTTTGAAAGAATTGTGTTGAGATGACTGTTGTTCATGCCTCTTATAAGCTTAAGGTGCTTCACAATAATGAAATCAAACCTCTCATTGATTTCTATGAACTTGGTCAAGCTGTTGTTGAGTATGCGCAGATAGATCTTCAGTCCTATATTTTTGGTTCTTATGTCGGATGCCAACAGAGTGGCAGATAGAAGTATCATTAGTTTGATATGGTATCTTTTCAGATCTTTGAAGTGCTGTTTTGTGAAGTAAAGTAAGGCCTTTGCCAGAAAAAATGCTTTGTTGGAATGCATTAGTTTATGTGATGAGATGTTTTTCAGATCAATTGTTATTTTATTGGATATTTGGGTCTTGGGAGGTATGGGTACTGATGACGACGATTTAGTATTGGATCGCTCATTTCCACTCATCAAGCTCGACGCAATCACCTCAAACTTGAACTTGTCTAGCGAATACCTGAGAGATTCTGTTATATCGGAGTTCGTGTCAAGATAGTCTCCAAGTAACATCGAGGTATGGGAAGCAACAAATGGCCGAGAATTCTGACCTTGAACTGGATCAGAGTCAGGCTTCGATAAGCGTGGATGGAAGACAACTGTATCTTCATGACCATAATGCAATTCTGAGTGGTTCCAGTCCATTTCTTTGGAGGTGCTGTTTTCGAAAAAGCTCGTGATGCTCGATAGCGGAGTAGAGAGTGATCCAACAGTTGTAAAAGGTGAGTTAGGAATGCTGCCGCCAGCAGTGGACTCGCTTTGGACAAAAAGTCTTAGATCTCCAATGTTCAGTTTGCTGTTCTTAGTACCGTCATCAATTCCCCAATCAGCTATCTCGTTGATCCGCTTCATGTGGTAAAAACCCTCCGCGTCTGGTTTTCCCTTTGTTCTTTGACGGTTGTGATTTCTCACACAACTTGGGACTGTTTTCTCGCAAAACTGGTTTGGTCACTTGTTGTAATCAATTGAACCTACTACAGTAATCTCAGTCTCATGACCGCTCGATATGAACCGGTTGTTGACGTTGGCAACTCAACAACGCTTAAACAAAAAGCCTTTTATTTTGATGTTTACCGAAAAGATACCTCTGCCGAGGAAAAAAATTGATTATATAAGGAGGGTTAAAAATAACCGCGTCCTGAACATGGATTATGTAAATTGGGGCAAGAACTTGGGGCTGGGTTTTAGTTCCCCGGAAGGGTTGTGCAGTACCGCGTTTTCCGAGCATCGAGCTATAGACTGATAGCTACGTGGGATATGGATAGAATACTCACCTGGACAAGCTGATGGAGAGAAAAGGACACCTACAGCGTTTTCTACATCCTATGATAATCCTACAATGTTGTAGCCTCTACGAAAGTTGCCTCCTTAGCTTAGTGGTAGAGCGTTGCACTTGTAATGCAAAGGTCGCTAGTTCAATTCTGGCAGGAGGCATTTTTTTAGCAGTTATTTTTTTTACCACTTTGAAGTGTTCTTCTACAGCTAAGAGGTGCTTTTTCCTTTCGGCAGACTGGCTTTTGACATAGATATGTGTGACGAGAGCAACAAGAGCTATGAGGCTCTGAAAAAACAGACTCTGATATACAACATGCTGACGAATCAGGACAACATGTTGGCAAACTCTGTGAACTACCAGTTCGCAGACATCTACAAGACTGATGATGGTGGCAGTTCCAAGACGGGTGCAACAAGACAGCCCGAAACAATGACCGAGTTCAAACACTTACTGCTTAACAAGCTATGTAATAAGGATTGAATGCGCTGTACACGATATTTAATGACTAATATACACAATTAATACTATCTTCTTTTCCTAGAACTATGAGGCCCATTAATGTTGTTGGAATCGCCGTTGTGATTGGGCGACTTTCGTCCATGCTGGGGTTTGATTTTTTTCACATCGATGTATCCCGAACGTGTCGGCTGGTGTTTTGTGGTATGAACTCCGCTCTTTAATGCCTTTGCCGGCTGTGTCGGTAGAACACCTGACTTTTTGGGTCTTGGAGGCGGCTGACTGTTAAAATTTGGGGTTCTTTGCTGACTGTACTCATCGTACAAAGTGTGTTTTCTTTTCTTGCTATCTTTGCGGTACTCATCTTCTCTGATGTTGCGCAAATTGCGTCTGTACTGACTCCTGAGTTGTCTGGGCAGATTATCACCAGTGAATGCCGAGCCGTTGATGTTGGGTGTCTTCGAAATCCGCACTGCCCGACACTCGTCTCCATAATGGCCTCTCTGGGCACAATTATAGCAGTATATGGCGTTGTTTGGGTATGCCAGCTTGTGCGAGCTGTCGTAGGAAATGGTTATATAGCTTCTCCAGATGTTTGGACATCGATCGCTGGAGTGGTTTCTGGAGTCGCATTCGGTACAGTAATTGTATTTTCTCTTTTCTTTGCATTGGTTCCTGAAATGTCCCCGCTGTCCACAGTTACTACAAACCATGGAGTTCGGACACTGTGTTTCGTAGTGATCATCAACTTTACCACAAGCATGACAAACCACAACTTTGCAGTTGACTCGGATGTGGCCTCTTCGGTGACAGTTTGAGCAAATCGGTTGTGAAAGTTCTGGATCTGCCACTCCGAAATACCTGCCCTCGCCTCTGAGTTCGGCTAGCTCGTTGTTGTCGTTGTTGAACTCTTCAAATGCCGGGGACTCTGTCTTTTCTTGATCGGAGTTCTCCAAAGAACCCTGTGGACTCGAATTTTCTTCTGGAGACTCAGGATTCTGAGCTTGAGCCTCTAGTTGTTCCTCTGACATGACTTTCGACGGTGCCAACGGCTTTTGACTAGCTCTTTTGCCGTTCCTTAGAGCTGACCTTGTGCTCTTCTCAGTTGAAAAGATTTTGAGCGTGATGTTACCCGGCCAAATTTTATGTGACTAAAGGGTTCAGAATACTTTTCGATGTTGGAGACGAATTGTCTTGTTTGAGCGTCCTTTCGATCGTTACTCTTTGCAAAGACGTTTTGCACAAGGTCAGACGGCAATACAAACTGCTAGACAAATAGATCTGATTACAGCATGTCGGAAGAAGTTGTCGAAAAGGCGGAAGCCTTGTCAGTTCAAGACAACAAGGCTGTTCCCAACGAACAGAAGCCCCTCAAGAAGGCCGGTAAAAAAGCTGCTGCAGACGATGGAAAGCCAAAAAGGCCTCTTGAATTGCATCCAAGACCAGCATTTGTGGACCATAGAATAGAGATTTTCGAGAAACTGAAGGCCAGACAGGATGCGGAGATCGCTGCCAAAGAAAGAGTCCCAATCAAGATCACTTTGAAGGACGGTACCGTCAAAGAGGGAACCGCCTGGGAATCCTCTCCTTTGGACCTGGCAAAGGATATTGGAAAATCATTCTTTGAAAGACAGGTCATTTCCAAAGTTAATGGCGAGTTGTGGGATCTAGAAAGACCTTTTGAAAGCGATGCAAAACTGGAATTTTTTGATTTCGATTCTCCAGAAGGTAAACAGGTGTTTTGGCACTCATCGGCCCACATTCTTGGTGAAGGCTGTGAGAACCACTATGGGGCTCATTTGTGTTTCGGTCCACCTACCGAAGATGGGTTCTTCTACGACATGGCCATCGATGACGGAAACTATGCCGTCACCCAGGCCGATTTCGGTAACATTGAAACCGTTTGTGCCAAGGCAATCAAGGAGAAACAGCCTTTTGAGAGACTGGTGATGACCAAAGAGGAATTGCTTGAGATGTTCTACTACAACAAGTACAAAGTTGCATTGATTCAAAGCAAGATTCCAGACGGCACCTCTTCCACTGTCTACAGATGTGGTCCCCTGATTGATCTTTGTAGAGGGCCTCATGTTCCTCACACAGGAAGAGTCAAGGCTTTCAAGGTGTTGAAAAACTCGTCGTCGTACTTCTTAGGTGATGCAAACAACGACTCATTGCAAAGGGTTTACGGTGTTTCTTTCCCTGATAAAGCACAATTGAAAGAACACATGAAATTCCTGGAAGAAGCTTCTCTCAGAGACCATCGTAAGATTGGAAGAGAACAAGATCTTTTCTTCTTCCACGAGATGTCTCCCGGCTCGTGTTTCTGGCTTCCTCATGGTGCTAGAATCTACAACACTTTGTGCGACCTTTTGAGATCTGAATACAGAAAGAGAGGATTCGAGGAGGTGATTACTCCAAACATGTTCAACTCAAAACTGTGGGAGACTTCAGGTCATTGGGCAAACTACAAAGAAAACATGTTCACTTTTGAAGTCGAGAAGGAGACTTTTGGATTGAAGCCAATGAACTGTCCTGGTCACTGTCTGATGTTCAAATCCAGAGAAAGATCTTACAGAGAGCTTCCATGGAGAGTTGCAGACTTCGGTGTCATTCACAGAAACGAATTTTCAGGTGCTCTCACTGGTTTGACCAGAGTCAGAAGATTCCAACAGGACGATGCTCACATCTTCTGTACCGCAGACCAGATAGAGGAAGAAGTTTCAGGATGCTTTGATTTCCTCAAAGAAATATACGGAATCTTTGGCTTTGAGTTCAAGATGGAGCTGTCTACCAGGCCTGACAAGTATGTCGGTGAGATTGAGACATGGAATCATGCCGAAGCTAAACTGGAAAGTGCATTGAACAAATGGGGAGGAAAATGGGAGTTGAATCCTGGTGATGGTGCTTTCTACGGTCCAAAGATTGATATTATGATCTCTGATGCGCTGAGAAGATGGCATCAATGTGCCACAATCCAACTGGACTTCCAACTACCAAACAGATTTGAGCTGGAGTTCAGAGGAAAGGACGATTCTGCGGACGTTCAAAGACCAGTGATGATCCACAGAGCCATTTTAGGATCGGTTGAGAGAATGACTGCCATTTTGACCGAGCATTTTGCAGGAAAATGGCCGTTCTGGCTGTCTCCAAGACAAGTTTTGGTTGTGCCAGTTGGTGTGAAATACTTTGATTATGCACAGGAAGTGCAGAAACTTCTACAATCGCAAGGTTTCTTTGCCGACGTGGATCTTTCCGGTAACACTCTGCAGAAGAAGGTGAGAACTGGCCAACTGCAGAAATATAACTTCATTTTTATTGTTGGAGAGCAGGAACAGAACGATAGGTCAGTCAACGTTAGAAATAGAGACATTCAGGAATTGCAGAACAAACAGGAGCCTGTCAAGCTGGACGCTATTATTCCTCAGTTGCAGGTCTTGAAATCCAGCAAGAGAAATGACAACGCCTTGTAAAGCTGTGTTTGGTCTTGGAATGCTCTTGATCCCGTTGTATACCCTTCTCTTCACCCACCTTCTTTCCATACATGCTGGATAAACTGTTGATGATCGGAGATTGAGTTCTGGTGTAAGGTTGTATATAACATAAAATAAAACTTCATCAGAGAGGTTTAAGTTTGTAGGGGAAAGAGTGAGGAGTAGAGTTGATCTGTGCCAACCACATGGAGTTTAAGCGTTGAAAAGGCGATGAGATGTGCTTCATTGCTACGATTTTGGAGGACTACGGCGACCACGGCTTCTCAAAGCTGTGAGAGGTCTGTCGATGAGCTGAAGTTGCGAATCAAAGCAGCGACTTTTCCTAGAGAAAGACATGGGCCATATCGTAAGACCAAGAAATACATGAGACATGTGAAACCAGATTCTGGCAGAAAACAGTTCCCTCGTTATCATATGACTGAATTCGAAGGTATAGTGAGCGAGCTTGTTGGTGGAAAATCTCTCAGGATTCCTCGAAGTCTACGGGAAAAGTCTTTTCACTTTCTGATCCACGACAAGTTACTCTTGAATCACTTATCGGTGATCAATGTCCTGTTAGACTACAGTGTAAGACGGTTCAGCAGGGTCAAGTTTGACATCGACCACATGCGAGAGCACTGGACCGAAGAGCTGGCAAAGTTAGAAGCGAACGAAAAAGAGCTCCAGACTCACACCCTGAAGTTGAAGTTCAGAGAGATGATGAAGACTGTGTTTTGGCCGTATGTGAAGCACGACGAGACTACTAGAAACTCGTATTTGTCGCTGATGGGACAATCATTCGAAAGATTTTTTGAAAAAAGGCTCCGAGAACGACTTGTGAAAAATCGCAAAACTGAAGAGTATTTCACACGTCTCAAGAATTTCAATGAGCTCAATACGTTCACTGTGGTCAAAACCAAAGAGCTGTGTTTCTTTGCAGGCTTCAATTACAACAAATTCATACGTAGATGCCGGTTCCCGTTTTTGGAAGAAAATGTACTGCCCCACAAACTATCGTGTGGCAACATCAGTCAGGACCAGAACAACTTTAAGAAGTTTGGTGAAGTTCTGAGAGCATCCCAAAAGAACTTTGTGCTTATCACCAATGATAAGGCCACTTCTCTGGAGTATTTCAGTATACTCAAACAATTGCAACAGGAAAACCTCCATGGAAAAAAGGGCTACATCATTTATGTGGAGCCAGATCAGAAATTGTCTAACAAGTCAAATGCCACTACGGCTGATTACCATGTGGTGAACAACTTGAATCAAGTATATCACATATTAGACACTCTGGAATAATTAAATCAAAGAGAATACGATTACGAATATTAAAAAAAATTGCGTAAACCCGGAATCGAACCGGGGGCCCAACGATGGCAACGTTGGATTTTACCACTAAACCATTTACGCAAAGCTTGAAAAATTTCAAGCCGTAGATGTTTTGAAGATGTCTTTCGTCTATTATACATTTACTTCTTTACAAAGCTCGTCGTAAATTCCCAGTTCACCAATGTCGTTTAGCTCTTGTTGCCAAAATCGGGAGCCAATGATTTGATCCAGCTGTTCCCTGCTCGTCTTTCCGTCCAACAAACACAGTCTTATCAGTGTCTCTTTTAGCCGTTTTCTCCTGGTGAGCTTCTCCAACGAGCTCTCTCTCAGTCCTCCAGACTGCTGTGCAAAAACCAGAGAGTTTTTGAGTAACTTGAAACTATTCTCTCTCAAGACAGAAGCTCTCTCGGGATTCGCACTAGAAAGTTGTTGTCTTTCAAAACCGATATCTGCTCTCTCAATCAATATAGAACAAATTTGCGAAATTAGTCCACTCAGTCGACCTCCTTCCTGCAGCTTGTTTTGTTGCACTTGATCGTAGCTGGACTTTAAAATGGTGTATGCTTGCTTATATCTGTTGCTCATATGTGTCAAAATCTCCCAATGAGAGGTGGCAGACAAAGGGAGAGAAAGCTCCGAATACTTGTCAAGTAGAGTCCTGTAGCTCGCTGTCTCCACTAGGATTCTTTCAAAATTATCATCATGCGTTCCACTTACTCCTGTGGTCCACACATTGCTCAGATCCTCAAAGGTGTCAGCTTGGGCGGCAATATAGCCCAATCTGACGTTCTCCAGTTCAATAAGCTCCTCACGAGTCAACGGAGGAACGAACTCATTATCAGATTGAGAGAACTTCTCAACTAGAGCAGTCGAGATTTGGTCAACTTTCCCGATGAATTCTGCCATAGAGTTGGAAACAAGACTGTTCTCAACGTCAGACTCGTATACCGCACTGACTAGACAATAACAGGCGATACAACTTTCGAGCACTGTTGAGGGAACAATTGCTTCTTCCTGGCTTGCAGTGGCTTCATCTTCGCATTCAGATCCTTCTGTGGACTCATCCTGTAATAATGTTTCCAGTTCTTTCAGCAGAAACTCTAGCACCTGTATCAGAAGCTCTTTAGCACGATTAGCATTGGCGAGGATCCCGTCATTTGCAGTTTGGACATTTTTGATTTGCTCTTCCAAGTGTTCAAAATAGCAGAGAGCTGCGTTGTACCACAGATCCCAGGGAAATCGGGGTTGTTCTAAAGAGGACTGCAAGGACTCATCGAAGAACTGGATAATCTTGTTGAGAGGCTCAATGACTCCTGATCCATCCAATGATAGTGCCTCATCACAGTTTTCCAGCTCATCGAGGTAGACTGCCTCATTTTTGACGTAACTGTTGTACACTGAGAAAAGCATTCTGGATAAATTGTACCTGGCATGAATGTAGGTTGGGTCCATTGAGAGCGATTTCCTATATAGGACAAAGGCTCTTTGGTAACACCGCAACGCCTTGGAAAGATCTGACGAGAACCATCGATCTCCGGATTCTTCTTCCTCCGTTCCAGCAACAAATGCCGACTCGGGAGTATCTATTTGATGGTTCTCTTGGGTCTCTCTTTTTTGGGCAAGTTTTTTCGGTAGCCCTATTTCTTTTCCTACTTCTTTTCGTATATTCAGAACGTTAGTTGCTTGTTCAACTAACAAGTAATCGCACTGTTCAGTTACTTACTGTTCATCTGTGCCGCTGTTGTCTTCAAATGTCAGGGAATACACAAAGAGTCTTTTCCTAATGAGAGAGGATTTGAGGGCAATATATATACAGTATATATTTTTTTAAGGAACGCGATCTCGCATATGATTTTGTTTATTTTTCAAACCCTTCTACTCTTTGATCCCACAAAAGAATAGAGTCAATTGAGTTGATTTGTTTGAAATACAGGCTATTGGGTGAAATGGGGGAAGAAGAGGTGCAATTCACCAGGATCGAGGACCTTGTTCCGGAAAATTATCCAGTCGAAAGAGAGTTCTATCCAAAAAAAATGTATGGTCTCCTATTGTCATACAGAAAGCACGATGACAGAAGGTTCCAGAACGGTTATGTCATTCTGGAGATGACAGATCTCACATCCTCAGCTTACCTGTTCCAACGAGGGCCGTTATATGGAAGGTTTCCGCTCAAAAAGGACCGTTATTTGCTCGAAGATCAAGTTCTGAGCTTTGAAATGGATAGGTTCAAGTTCAATAAATTGCAGCCACAACTGAGGAGATTTGCCGAGTGTCCGGACCCTGAAATAAACCCCTATGACGGATTGTACAAATGCCATGTTATCGTGGAAATCGAAGGCAAAGCTAAACGATTTCGTGAGACAATCGAATTCCAGAGAGCCAAGGTCTCTTTGCTTAACCACTACAGGATGGAGAAAATGGTTGAAGATGGCAACGTCGGACTGGTGGACTTTCTTCAACGGCTGAACACAATGACACCTGACGACTGGAAGGCCAGTTTGGAAAAGGAGTACGAGCTGTCAGGTCTTTTGAAGCTGTGGGAAAAAAAGAAAGAACCAGAAAGCGAGATAGAGACGGAGAATAAAGGTGGAAAACGGGTTTTAGAGCAGGACTCCAATTATGAGGATATTTCCAAGAGGCCTGCAGTTGCTTCCAGAACGCCAGCTCTCAGTGATTCTGAGCGGAATGCTACAATTCTGAACTCCCTGGCTCGAGAAACTGTTGTGAAGAAGGAAGATTTACAATTACCACCCGTAGAGCCATTGGTTGAGCTCAACAAGCTGATAGATCACGCGAAAGTCCCCTCTAAGGTCAGGGTCAAAGCCAAGATTGTCGGTGTTCTACCCGCAGACTCGACTATTTTAGTGACCGATGCCAATAACAGAACTTCAGTGAACGACAATTTCAAGGTCTTGCTTGTTCCTGCAGATGCTAAGCCCTTTCAGACTCAAAAAATCACGGTGTATGATCAGTATCTAGCTGTTGAGTTTGACGATAGTTCCTGTGTGTTGCAGTTTCTGAGGTTGAGCGAGTTTGAGCCGTCGTCTTTTGCCCAAAAACTGACGAAAATGGTCAACTATAGTGGTCTGCTTAGTCTCAAGATGTCAAGAATCTCCACAGATCTGGGTCACTACAGATATTGGTCCTTCAATGACATTACGGTGGACGATTTGGTCGACTAACAGAAAATGGGGGGGAGTGAAAATATCTCGATACGGTGAATTTTCCAATTCCAGCCTCGAAGAAATATTCTGATCACGGTCGATCTTAGAGAATCGTGTTTTCTTGACCACACAGAGCAAAGAACAACTTGTAACATCTGCAAACAACACTCGAGATGCCGAAAGAAGAGACAACCAAGAAAATGGTGAGAGGAGGGTTCACTTTTGTCCGGCAGACCAACTACAAACACAAATTTGGGGCTCATGTTGGCATGGGTGGAGGCATCTACAATGCCGTGACGAATGCGATGAATGTTGGGTGCAATTCGTTTGCGTTGTTTCTGAAAAACCCAAAACGATGGGTGTCTCCAATGATCTCTGACGAAGATGCAGCCAAATTTCAGGGTTTTTGTGAAGAACACAATTTCAATCCACGGACGGAAGTTCTTCCTCACGGCTCGTATTTCATCAACCTGGCTAATCCCGACGAGACCAAGGCACAAACTTCATTGCAATCGTTTATTGATGACCTAACCAGATGCGAGAAGCTCAATATCGGGCTCTACAATTTTCATCCAGGTTCCTCTCTAGGTTCTGATCACAAATTGAGCCTGGAAAGATTGGCAAAGAACATCAATCATGCCATTGAGAAGACAAATTTTGTGAAAATAGTGCTCGAAAACATGGCTGGCCATGGAAATCTTGTTGGAGGACAGCTCGAAGATCTCCAGGAAGTCATTTCGATGATCGACAACAAGGATAGAGTGGGAGTTTGCATTGACACCTGCCATACCTTTGCAGCAGGCTACGACCTGAGAAACGAAGAGGCTTGGAACAAGTTCTGGGACGATTTTGAGAAGAAAATCGGGTTCAAGTATCTTTCTGCTCTACATATCAACGACTCGAAGGCTCCGTTAGGAGCAAATAGGGATCTCCATCAACGGTTGGGATGGGGATTTTTGGGCTTGGAATGCTTCAGACTGCTTGCTAATGACTCCCGTTTGGAAAATATCCCATTGATTCTTGAGGTTCCTGTAGGCAAAGACGAGTCTGCTTTTGGAGAAGATATTAAGTTACTGGAATGGCTTGTTGGAAAAAAAGCAGATGACCTTGAAGTGCTACAGAAGGCAGAAGCTTTACAGAAATTAGGGGAAAAGGAAAGGAAAGAACAACTGGATAAGTACGAAAAGAAGACTGCCAAGCGTTCCAGGGCAGTCGAAAAAAATGGCGATATTTTATCGATCATGTCCAAGAGCAAAAAGCAGAAGAAATAGCTACAATGATATTATTGGCCCGAGAAAGATTCAGACCTGAGCTAGAAGCCACCACAAGCTGTAATAATGTTCTAATCAAGCATATCGAGAAAACAGCCAGCTTTGGCAAACAAATTAGAAACCACAAAATACTGAAAATGCATAAATTCTTCTATGATATATTCAATCAGATCAAGAGGCAGATCAGACTATTTGTAATTAGATGCCATCGAACTTTCCTTTGGCCTCATCTTTCACGTCATCGGCTTGTTCATTCAACGGTTTAGCCACTGGTTGTTTGGCCACCGGAAGTTCGCCCCTTTGTTTGATAGCGTCAGCCACAGCAGCGTTTTCTTCGGTGGCTTTCAGCTTGGCCTCTTGGAAGTCTCCTGTGACACCAGCCTGGGGTGTCGCTTTCTTTGCATTAGTATCATGATCCTCACTTTCAGCAGGTTTGTTCACTGGCTGCTTTTTGGAATCATCCGGAGGAGCGCCCCTTCTCCAGCCGGTTTTGAACAAAGTGCCAAGTTCGAACTTTGGAAGAGGATGGGCCTCAGTGTTGTAAACCACGTTGTTCAAATTCCATCCTGGTTTGTCAGAGTCGTCAAAGAGCAAATACAGATACTTCAGGGTCTCTGCAAGCCAGAAGGACTCCATATTGTCTTTGGTCCTGACGGGACTGGCGGTCACATCCGACAGAGAAGTGTATCTGGGTTTTTTGTCCTTTCCGCCAGAGGTGACAAGGGTGTGTTTCACAAAGTTTTCAAAAATCTCCCAGCCCCATTCTCTGTACTTGATATCTCCAGTGATCTTGTACAAATAATACAGGCTCTCCACAGTCTCTGGTCTTTGAAGATTGTGTCTGTCCGCAGGCTTGATCTTGAAGTCCTGGTCTATCTTTGGGTCGGTGTTGAAAATAACGATCTCTGGAGCCAGTCCAGAAGCCTCAACGTCGTGATACATGTGGTAGCAAGTTTTTCCTAGTTCCTCACCAAGTCTCAATTGGTCTTCTTTTGACTGGTCCCAGGTGGGAAGAGCTTTGGCATCCTTGTATTTCAGACCCTCGGTAGCCCCCAGAGCCAAGGTTCCTCCGATAAAACAAACTAGATGATCCATTTTGTTGCTGAAAGGCCCACCGATACCTCTTTCGAGTTCTCCAAAGAAAGAAAGACCGCTCGGATGTGATTTTTTCAGCAGATGTTTGCGAATACCTTTCAAGGACTCCAGATACATTTCCAAATAAACAGTCTCACCTGTCTGTAAATACTGTTTGATCAGATACTCGTAGTAGGAGTCTCCCCTGGATCCCAGTCTAATGAGCTCACCCTGGTACTTCGCCGTGTCTGGATGGACGTATATGGGAGCAAGACCGTCCTTTGGATGATTGGCATCCAGAACTTGCATCACTTTTTCTGCTTTTTCCCAGAACAGAGATTCTCCGGTCAACTTAGCTAGGTATTTGAATTCCAATTGCAGCGTGGACACCTCTGCAGTCGAGCTGGCCCCTCTGTCGGCGTGACTTCTGATTCCCTCGCCTGATTTCAGGTTTATAGAGGCAAACGGAATCCCAGAAGCGGAATCGAAAGCTCCCAAAAGCTTGTTTCCAAGATGAACAGCCTTTTCTAGATAGACCTCGTCGTCGCTAAGATGATAGGCAGAGAGAAGACCACCGAGCATTCTGATTGTGGTTTCGAAAGTGTTGACGTTGTAATCGAAATCGTAGTTGAGCTCGTAATGAACCCAGGCTTTTGCCTCGCTGAGCTCTTCAGGACATTCCATGAGCATAAGGGTGTCTAAAGAATCCACTATGATCCATCCAAGAGGCTGGGGACCCATGCTTTTTCCTGTCTGTGAAATAGGATGGTATACGTCTTTTCCCCAGCCGTGGTTAGTGTAATCATGCCAGCTTTCCAGGAAGACCTCTCTAACACGGTTTTTCCTTGAGTTCCAGAGAGCAGGCCCCTTTCTGCCTCCTGTTGAGAGAGAATGCAATAGGAAGACGAGATAAACTGCCAATGAAGCCAGAAACGCCTTTCCGAGCATCTTTTGCTTGTTGCTCAGCTTTTTCCAGTAGTCTCGGTACACCTTTTCGGCCACGCTGGAATCTCCTTGTAATTTGTCTTTGTAGTAGAGGGGCAGGCTTATGTTTTGTTTTGATTTCCAGATGTTTGGTTTGGACGTCGAGCTCATAATATGTAGAAATTAAAGAGCATAGATATTTGGTAGACCAATTGTGCTGGTTGTGGGAGATCTGTGCCAGATGTGCAAACAAGTTGTAGAAGGAAAAGTTGTCTTTGTTTGATTTGGTGTATTTTTTCGAGGGGCGAAAAAGAGAGGAGGGAAGGAACAGCACAAGAAGGGTTATTTTTCTAATGTCAAGTCGTTGGAACGACAATGGTTCGTTGGATGCCGTGGAATGGTCAGAGATTCAGAAAAATGACAGACAGTGAGATCACGACTCTCGAAAGGAAAATTGTCCGGGGTTTATAGCAACTTGGAGGGGATCTTTGTTCTTGTCACTTTTTATTCCCCCTTTTGAGAACAAGAGCTCCAAAACACGAAAGAAGTCTCGTGGATCCATTATATTTGATCCATTGACGGATCAAGGTCCTAAACGAGTCAGATTGACTTATCTTGTACGTTTTGGACTGTCAAAGACGGTCAATCTTCCAACCATCATGGTCCTTGTGTTCCCGCCTGTGTTCATAACCTCGCTCACTGGCAAAATTTTCTGAGTCACCGAAAAGAAAACCTTTTTTCCAGCACAATATTTACCTTCCCAGTTGAAACCCACCGCCATCAGTCCAGAATCCACGATGCCATTACCAATCTCACAATCTATTGGGGCTCCGATTCCAAACAACACCGACCACGCGGTGTCGGTGACGCTACCGACGTGGGAGGCAAATGTGGGGTACGAAGAGGGACAAGACTGGGTGATTAACAAGATGAACTCGGGATATCCTCGATTCTTTGTGCATTCCAAGATCCAGGAACTATGTGGATTACTTGAGCTAAACTATGGAAGGGAGAGCGAACGGTGTTTCATCTTCCCCACCTACGAATGTGCCAAACGATGCAGAACCTTCATCAAGACCAAGACCCAGCTGCCCTCGTGCTCGGTGAGAATTCTCCAGCTCAACACTCCGGCACCAAAAACAGAGGAAGAAGAGTCGTACCGGATTGAGGCGGCCATCGCTGTGGTTTTCTTCCCGTCCTCTGAGTTCCCATTGGGAAAAAGCTACTGGCAACACGCAGGAGAGGGCATTTCTTCAAGACTGGCAGAATACTTCTTGGCCGAAATGAAGGATAAACTCGAACAGGGAGTCATCAGGGGAAAAAATAGCCCAAACACACAAAAAGCAGTTACTGGAAGATCTTCTTCTTCTAGAAACTCAAAGTCATCTATCTCCTCAACAAAACAGAATACCCAGGAATTTTCCACTTTCATCGAGGAAAGGTTCGGAAGAAATTTGGATCTTAGATTTGCCCAGGAGGCCAAGAAAATCCTGAGAGAACGGCTCTCCAGCTCTATCCACTCGGGCCTTTCTTCATCTAACGTTTATCTGTTCCCGACCGGAATGGCCTCGATTTTCCACGCCCACCAAATAATTCTCAACACTCTCGACAGAAAGAATGAGAAATCTGTCTGTTTTGGATTCCCCTACGTTGATACACTTAACATTTTGAAAAAATGGGGTGCAGGAGTTCACTTTTACGGCTTTGGAGACGATAAATCTTTGTATGATCTGGAAAAAAAACTCCAGGAGGGAGAACGGATTCTTTCTCTTTTCTGTGAATGTCCTTCAAACCCTCTTTTGAAGACGCCAGACCTTGTTAGAATCAAGAAGCTCAGCACTCAGTACGGATTTGCAGTCGTTGTGGACGACACTGTGGGGAACGTCACCAATATTGATTCTCTTCCATACGCAGATATAGTGACCAGCTCACTCACCAAAGTGTTTTCCGGAGACTCCAACGTCATGGGAGGCTCTTTGGTACTAAATCCTAACTCCCAGTTCTATTCCAAGTTCAGATCTTACCTGGAGGAAACGTTTGAGGACCTCTACTGGGCTCAGGATGCCATATACCTGGAGAGAAACTCTAGAGACTTCCAATCGCGGTCCAAGAAGATCAACGAGAACGCATTGGCAGTTCTGGAGTTCTTCCGGAAATCCCCCTTATTGGAGCACATTTTCTACCCCTACATTTCGGAGTCCAAGAAACATTACGATGCTCTAAAGGTTCCAGACGGAGGCTACGGAGGACTTATGTCGATTGTCTTCAAAGATCAGATCGACGCTGTCTGTTTCTTCAACAAGGTCAATTTATCGAAAGGACCTTCTCTGGGAACCAACTTCACCCTGATCAGTCCTTATACCATTCTTGCACACTTCCAGGAACTAGATGAGGTGGAAAAATGGGGTGTCGACCGTAACCTTGTCCGTTTGAGCATCGGTCTCGAGCCTACAGAGCAGCTGCTGGCCAATCTCAAGGAAGCAATGGACGCTGCAGAGGAGCAACACAACGTTTGAGTCCTCTTGTGATCCTTTACAACCTGTTTCGATAACAAAAATGGAATGTATGTATCGTAATCTAAACAATTCATCAATAAAACATAGACACTAAATCTCGGGTTTTATTTCTTCTCCAAGTCTCCCTGCTTGAATCTAGGATGTCTTGGGTCATTGATGAACTCTTCAGTGTTCATCAGCAATCCTTGCACTTTGGAGATTCCGTAGAAAGTGATACCAACTGTCCAATGTTAGTAATTGCTTCGTCAAAAATTCCTTCCAGTTATGTATACTCACATCCAACGAAAAATGGCCAGTAGTACTTCACCAATGGGAAACGGTAGACCTTAACACCTAGAAACTGCATCTTCTGTATATGTTCCTTCTTTTCGAAACAGTCAAGCACTTCACCACGTTTGTTGCAATGCCAATCGTGCTATACAAGACACTCTATCTCCGTTACGCTACTCAAAACTTGGCCTCAAGCACTTTTTTCACTCGTCCAATTGACGTGCACGAAATTGTCGGGGCTCACAACGCAAAATAGAGAGGTCGATCGACGCAACAAGCTTTTTGAGGATTCTGCGCTTACATAAAAAAAATGGCTTATCTCAGCATGATAACGGAGAACGGAAGATGCTTAAAAGAGAGAATTGTTGAAGAGGACGTCTCTGAGTCACCCAAGAAGAGTTGCGATCACCATGTCCGAGACTGAGTTTCCCTCAGAAGTAGAAGTTGAAATGAAACGGACTGAAAACCAGGGATCCTGGAGTTCTTCCAAGATCGAAGGCCCGGTGGTGACTAGCATTGAAGGTTCGATTGAGCACGAGACCATCGAACTGAGACAACTTCGGAGGGAGCAGGAAGTTGAGGCAGAGAGTTCGAGTCATTCGGAGCAAGATGAGGACTACGATGATTTTCCTGAAGGCGGGTTGCAGGCATATACTGTTTTATTTGGCAGTTTTTTGGGCTTCACTGTTGATTTTGGGTTGATCAATTCGGTTGGAGCTGTCCAGTCCTACTTGAATACCCATCAATTACAGGGAACGTCGTCTTCCGTCTCTTCCTTGATATTCTCGATATTTGTGTCGGTCAGCTATATTGGAGGCATTTTCTCTGGAGTTTTATTTGACGAATTTGGATGCAGGATTCCTTTACTAACTGGTACCATTTTCCTATTTGTGGGGCTTTTTCTAACTGGAGAATGTAACTCTGTTGTTTCGTTTATTTTTGCATTTGGAATTGTATGTGGGGTTGCTTTGGGGTTTCTAATTTCTCCACTGGGAGGGATTGTGTCGCATTATTTCAAGAGAAAAAGAGCCCGGGCTTTTGGACTGGCTACTCTTGGTGGTTCGGTTGGAGGTATCATGTTTCCTCAGATATTGAACCAATTATATGAAAAGCTCGGGTTCAAATGGTCGATGCGGACGCTTTCGTTGATCTGTAGTTTTCTCCTGGTTGTCTGTCTGACCCTCAGTAAAGAGAGATTGAGACAAAGAAGAGCTGTTGAAGAGGAAAACATGGCTTTTTCCAGGAGAGCAAAAATGATGCTAAGAAACATTTACATTTTGAGCAGAAGATCGATTGATTTCAAGGCTTTGAAGGATCCATCCTTTTTGTTCTGCACGATTGCTGCGTCCTTCAGTGAACTCTCGTTGGTGTGTGCACTGACATATTACTCATCCTACATTGTCTTTATTGGCTATTCCGAGAGCCAGGGAAACACTATGTTGACCATTATAAGTGCTGTTGGTGTTCTAGGCAGATTTATTCCCGGAGTGATTGCCGACAAGATTGGATCTTTCAACGTGATGACCTTCATGATATTCGGAGTCGCCTTGTCCAATCTTGCTCTGTGGCTCGGGTGGTGCACCAACTCGGAAAGTCTGACTTCTCTGTATGTGTTTGCTGCCATCTATGGGTTTTTCAGCTCTTCAGCCCTCAGTTTGACTCCTGCTTGCTGTGGTGCCATTTCTCCCACCAAGGACTTTGGAAAACGGTATGCCACGTTGTCTTTTGTCATTGGGATATTTTTTCTCGGGGGTCTGACCTTGGGAGGAGCCATCATTGGCACAGAAAGCACAACTTCTTACAGGAACTTTATCATATATAACGGTCTTTTGGCAGTGGCTGGTGATTTTTTCTGGCTGGTTTCCAGATACTTTGCAGTTGGATTCAAGCTGAATGTCAGAGTGTGAAAAGATGTTGCCAATGCCTCCAGAACGGATTTTATAGGGCAGTTTCAAGATGCTGCTACTATTTCGCATAGGTAGCCAAAAAGGGAATTTTTTCGATGGTCGCAAAAATCTTAAAGGCATTTTCTATTCATTAAATAAATACATATTCATTCTCTCCCTTTGAAGCTTCAAGTTGTGTTTTTGTAACCTGTTTTTACGTCTTTAGACAATCCAGAGGTCTGAAATCAACTGAACATTGTGTGTGCTTTTTTCTACTGTCCACAGACGCTGGAAACTTACCTTTCGGCCCTCCAAAGAAAACAGCTTCATCCGAGCCCTTCCGTTAGACCAGCAAATACCCACTTTGAGTTTTTGATCCCGCTTCTATCTTCCCTCATATGAGACCCTGCTGAGCTGAACGCTGCTCAACCCAAAAATGTCTGGAAACTCGCCCGTCGCAAGCCAAATGACTGCCGAACGAGTTTCCCAGACTAATGTCTCCGATCGACTTCCGCACTTGAGCCGAGATTCCGTCTCTGCCAAAAGCCCAGCCAACGAACCACCTAGTTCAATAGGAAGTCCTGCTCCACACGAAATACGCAGATCTGTCTCAGTGATGGATCAGACCAGAGTGCCATCAGAGTCGGTGGATTCGTTTGCCCACATGAGTCGAAGCAAATCTGCCCTTGCTGACAACAAGTTGCAGCCTCATCCGATTGCTATAAAACCCAAACCCATAGCCATAGCACCTGCTGCAATACCAGCTCACTCTGGATCGATGCCCAAGTCTTTCAAGTCGACCCAGCTACAAAAAAGCTCGTCCACAATCACAAATAAAGGCTCAGACGAAATTATGTTGTCCACTTCAAAGAACTGGATTCTGCCTCCTCGACCAAAAGTCAAGAGCAAGTCGGGCTCTAAGATATCAAAAAACATGTCTGTCCCATCTCGTGTGCATGAAGAAACTCAGACTGTGCCGACTTCCAACGCGGATCCTGTTAATGATAGCCCGGATCGAATCAAGATCAATTCTCAGATCCACTCCAACATCAACCTGTACACCAACAATCAGCTCGACCTAAAAGTGCAGCTCCAGAACGTGACAAGGGAAAATGACAATCTCAAGAAGATCCTGGTCAAGCTCAACAAGGAAATTAACAACCTGAAGTTGATCAGAAACGAGAATGAAAAAGGTGGCTCCTCACACAAAAAGAGCCATACTAAACCTTCAGCTAAACAATCCAGCTCGCCGCCTGTCGATTCGTTTGGGTCTGCAGATTTCTCTATTGATTCCCAGATACCCAATGCTGCTGTCACAGAGACGCTACTGAATGAATCAAACACAATCGACCCAATTAATCTTAGCTACAATCTCGAATCGAAAAGAGTCAAGACCAGAAAGTCTCCTGAGGAAACTGCTTCCTCCAAAAAAATTGTTTCGTCTGTTTCCGTGGGAATCAATCCACTCAAGGCCACCGAAAACGACTTCTACTTGTCGCCAAAAGATATCATGATCAATCCGTCCAACAAACAGTCCAAACCAAAGAAAGTAGAAAGCAAAGCTGCTGCCGTGAGTCAGAAAAAGGCGCAGATTTTGTTGGCTCAACAGCTCCGACAGAAACAGCTTCTTTTGGAGCAACAGAGACTCGCTCTGGAACAACAGTCACAGCTCAAGAAAAAGCCAGTTCAGGACTGCGGAGTGTGTGCTCTTGGTACGATTTGCAACTGTCCGGCTAAAATCAAGCAGGAGGTCTCAGTCTCCGTTCCCACGGGCATGGCTGCCGCTAGCGATGCGTCCGATTGGTTCTCCAGAGGATACGTGGACTTTGACATGATGAACGATGACTTGGCAGACCTGGTGCCGGAGATGGCAGTTCAGGCATCGTCTCTCCGATTCGACTCATCTAATAGTGGTGTCACTGGTGTAGGGGTGTCTAGATTAGAGGCTGTCACTGGCAACGGGAGCTCTGGAGGATCTGTTGTGCCTGGAGCTCCAGGGGTGTCTGAGGAGAGGGGGGTTCTTCCGAGTCCACGGTTCGAGTTCCGGTTTGACGAAAATGACGATTTTACGATGTGCTAGACGGTGCGGAGAGGGGGTTTCGACATGAAATAAATATCTTCAACTGAATAATAGTATGGAACATGGTTCAATTATAAATCAAAGCCAGGTGAGATAAGCTCCGACAATGGCTGTGAAGGCCAACACGACGTATCCTGTTCTGTAGACGCCCTTGATGGTGAGTTCCTGGCCGTAATCCCAGATCAAATGTCTGAAACCGTTACCGACGTGGAAAGCAAAAGGGAACGAGGCGATCGCCTTGCCCACAACCTTCAAGGCCACAGGCAGACCGGCCACCAGACCCACGAGAGAAGCTGAGTCGAATGGAATGCCGGCCAACGACGAGAAAGCGTAGGCACATGTCAGGGCATAGAAGCCTCCAGCGAGACCCACTCCGGTAATTCTATGGAAAGACGACAGGATCCAGGTCAGCTGGGGCTGGTAGATTGTGAGGTGGGGAGAAGAAGGTCTGTTTTTTCTCTGGGCAACGAGGATGTCTTGTTCTTGATCGTGAGTAGTCTTGACGGTGGAGATGGTTCTAAGGAGAACTGTTGGTCTAATCAGCTGTTTGGCCACCGAAGTTCTGGACGAACGGGCAATTTGTAGAGACATTCTTGTAATCGGGAGCATCATGAGGTTCATGGGTGTTTTGTTCTTTGCTGTTCCGTTGTTCTTCGACTGGTCACAAGAAAGAAAAGTCGTATATTTGAGGGAAAATATAAATTCCCGGGGAGATTTGCTGGGAAAAGACAAGCACCGGGGAATTTGGCGGGGGGCCACCGGAATCACGCCGGGGCCGGCTGTCCTGAACAAATATCCGACACGCAACTTTTTTTGCGGCAGCAAAAACGGGTCCGGGAAAACAGTCCAATGAGAAGAAAGAATTATGTCATGAGAAATCGGCGCGTCGACGCGTCGATTGGTGGCAGACCGGTAACAAGATGAACCGACTGGAGGGTCTTATAGGACCAGTAGTTCCTTACCAACGAATAAAAACATAGAAACATTACTATACATGCATTTTTAACACCAGAACTTGTAAACTCTGTAGTAGAATGGACGTGAAGCCAGATAGACCCTCTCTTCTGCGAGCTCCTCTTTGAGGAGTTCGAGATCGCTATCTCTTCTTCCTGTGTCCAGATCGATGTCCTGAACCTTGACGAACAGGATGAAATCCTTGCGTTTCCAAATGACGTAGTAAGCAAAGAAGACTATGAGAACCGGGACAGTAAGATACGACTCAAAGAAGTCAGAAGCGTTGGGGCTTCCGCCGATTGGCCATAGAGCAACCCAGAATTGCGAGACCAAAACCAGAGAATTGAGAATGAAACCGAACCAGGAGCCCCACACGCCGACTGCCGAGGTGAAGGTGAGCTCCGAGGTGTCTCTGCCTCTGAATTTCAGGGCCTGTCTGAATCTGATGTGCGCAAAACAGATAGAGCCCCAAGTGAAGATGGAAGAGAGACCAGAAAGTGCCATCAACCAGGTGAACACTTCATCCTCCTTGCTCGAGGAGGCCAGGTAGCAAAGTAAGCCGAACGCCAGAGTGATTCCCACGCCCACGAGTGGTCTTCCCCGACGATCAATGTATCCAAACCATTTAGGACCGAAATTCTGTTCGGCAAGAGAAGCAATTGTTCTAGAGCATGCAAAAACGGCAGAGTTTCCGACAGAGAGCACAGCAATCAAAATGACAACATTCATGATGGTAGGAAGCACTTTGATTCCTCCTTCTTCGATGGCTATAACGAAAGGCGAAGCTGTGATGTCGACCGAAGTGGATCCAAGCAGCTGGCCGTCGTTGTATGGCACAAGGAAACCAACGAGAGTCAACGAGACCATGTAGAACAGCGTGATTCTCCAGAAAACCTGTTTAGTGGCAGAAGGTAACGTTTTTCTTGGGTTAGCTGTTTCGGCAGCTGCCAATCCACACAGTTCTGTTCCCGAGAACGAAAATGCTGCCGTCACAAACACCGAACAAAGACCCTTAAATCCGTGGTTGAAAGGACCAGGATCGTGCCAGTACTTTGCCCCGATGTATTCATGAGTTGGACCTCCTCCACTGACAAGAACGATCGACACAATAATGAAGCCAACAACGGCAGTCACTTTGATCATAGAAAACACAAACTCGGCCTCTCCGTAACCTTTAACACCAAAGAGATTGATGCAGAAAATGAGCACATAGAATATCGTCACCCAAGCTGAAGCGTTGATCTCGGAGTTCCAGTACTGAATGGTCATGGAGGCTGCAACCAGCTCCAGGGGCAGAACAACCACCCATTGGAGAGCGTAATTCCAGGCCATACAAAATCCCCATCCTGGAGAAATGAATCTGCTATTGAATTGAATAAAAGAACCAGAAACAGGGAACGTCACTGCAAGTTCTCCCAGAGCATGAACCGTGCTGAAAATCATGGTTCCAATGAGAAAATAAGCAATCAGTAATGAGGCCGGTCCTCCATCGTGCAGAGCAGAACCAGACCCAATGAAAAGACCTGTTCCGATGGCTCCTCCAATACTGATCATCTGCAGATGTCTTGATTTCAGAGATCTCTGCAATGGTGCTTTTGTTGCCAGAATATGTGCTCTTTCCACTTCGGTCAGGTTGGGGTCCAAGTCTTCGACTTTCACCTGTCTGAAACCATCTTTGAAATTGGTGAACCAACCGACAGAACTCTCGGAGTTGCCCGAAGGTTCCTGGATCGAAGACTCCTGGGATATGTCCGTCACCGGACTCACCTTGGTAGGAGATTGGTACTCCAGATCGGTTTTTTCGTTCTTTTCCATTTTATTCCAAAAGAGAAACCGTTAAGATCCAAGGAAAGATCAGAAGAGCAGACGGTCCCTTTTCAACTAATGCAAACTTTTGAGATTACGCTTGTCGAGATGCATAAAAAGGAATGACCGATTAAATGTATCCGGCATCTGTTAATCCTAAAAGCTGCACTACATGAATTACCGAGCCGTTCGAATCAACAATGCATTAGATAAAACCAGGAAAAGGACTATTACAGGCGCCTCTAAAACACACTTTGGACATGATTTGGAACAGAAGATGGCAGAGTAAGCGTCACCATTTACTTCAGGTCCACCGAGTTACTTTCATCTTGATCTGATGTATCGGACTTACCACAGTGTCGCTGGTTCCTGGCGGATCTGACGAAATGCACAAGAGGCTGTACCCGTCAAAAGTTTCTTTTTGGCCGAAAAATTTGCATGCTGGTCCCCCAGCGGGCTCGAGCACTGCTAAGCGCACACAAAATTGCCCTTCTTGTCCAAGCCGAGTTGCCTGTTCTGTTAGCCGCTGATGGAGTTGATTTCTCCCCGATCGGAATGGCATAGCAGGTGGAAAAAATGTGTTTTCAGTCTCGTTGAAAAAAAAAGAAATGTTTTCTGCTACCGTTTCTTATTATTACGCGAGCAACCTTGCTTTGCACGAGACCCTTTAACAGAGACACCAGAATACACTTTAATTACACTTGAACCAAGGTTTGGGAGTCTGGTTTGCTTGATCTGCGAAAACCGGGGAAGATGGTCACGTACGTGACCGGCAAATACAAAGGAGCT